>JAQFYE010001903.1:0-20403 GCA_034694305.1 Protaphorura glebata | reverse complement strand
AAAATGTTGAAAAGCGTGGGGCTAGCTGACTCTCCTTGCAGGACTCCTTTCATTATTTTTATAGGATCGGTGGGTCCATCTTTCGTCTTAATCTTCGCGTTTGCTAAACTGTAAAGGTATGCAAGGACCCGGGAGAACTTTGGAGAGACACCAAATTCTGACAGTACCTGCCAGAGTTTGTTGTGATCGGGTGAGTCAAAAGCTTGCTTCAGGTCGATGAAGCAGCGAATGATGCTAATTAATGGGGTATTTATTTAATTTGGAACGTCAAAACTTACGACAACGCTGTGAGACATTTCAGAACCACCAAATATTATTGGCGGTTTAGCGATAATCATGACTCCAATAATCGTGACCAATGCAATGAGTGTCGGTACAATGCCACATTCCTCTCCGAGGCAACAGTACGCAAACAGACCAACAAAAACAGTACTAGAAAAGACAATCGTGGAAACATCTGCCAGTGGAACGGAATCTAGAGCCGCATATTGGAACACAAATGAGCATGTTCCAGTAATACACCGAATCTAAAATTAAAGAACAAATTTCATGATGTAAACTAATTAAAATTTAATTATACTGAACTGAAGATCCTTACCCCCAACAAAAATGTTGTTTTCATTCGATCTCCTTTACAAAATGGATATATACTTTGAAAAACTTTTACTCTCTTATAGTACTGATAGTAAATTATCATTGGAAATGATGGAACTAAAACTCCTAGAAACCTCCAAAAAGTTGTCAAATATTGAGAGTAACCCTTGTTGATTAATAGCTTCACGAAAAATGTTCCCAATGAGAGGAATAGTGCTGCCAACAGGGCACATCCCATTCCTCTGTACTTGTAGAATCCACTAGTCAATTTAGAACCTTGTATACTTTTCTTGGATATTGTAATTTTAGCATCTGATGTTCTGTCGCCGGATGTCTCTTTAGATACATTTGGCGAAGATTCTATTTTAATGATTGAATCATTCAACGATCTCTGGTCTTTGTATTCCGTATCATTTGTAACTTTTTCAATTTGATTTTCTCCAGGTTCGAAAGCTTGATTAATTTCACCATTGCTAGTACGCATTAAACTTTCAGACATAATGAATTTAAAAAAAATACTATTTAGAAAAGATAACTTATATTTAGTTTCTGAATCTTCTACAATCTTGAAAAATATTTAGACAATATAACCCTGTTTGTTGAACTGTGGAACGGTTCGAACTAGGTATCCCCAGGGAAGCGCAATTAGTACTAGAATGAAATAGTGTGTCAGGTAGAGAAGACGTTCTAGAAGTAGATTCCTAACAATGGAACATTAACTGACAAAACCTCAGCTCAACACCCATTGAGCCATTTAGTTGCAACGTGCAAAATTTAGCAAATATTTTCACTAGCGATAGTTTATTAATGGTGTTTCATGAATGAGTATAGCGGTAAACAATTTCACGAGGTCTAGGTGCTGTTATGCACGGCAAATTAATAGAACATCGTACTCATAAAACACCGAAATCACTCTCTGGTCACAGATATTTATAATTTCATTTCTGTAGTTTCCAATGCGTACATTGTTATGGCATGCAACCGAAAATTAATATTCTACCTGATCCACGAATGCTCTAAAACGTTTGTGTTTTTCCATAATGTTAGAGTGACGAAGGAATTTCGAGGAGTCGAATTGCGATGACTCATTCAAATGAAATGCAATTAAGGAATCGTTCCAGCAAATTAAATTCATCAAGTAGTCGGCAGTAAAGTTGGTACGTCATAATGCTTCCACCTTTCTTAACTTACAGACTACGAACGAACATTCAATTCTCTTTTGAGAAGATCATTCTGTTAGAGTTTTTGTCAAAATTTATTACGATGTGTTGAAAATACGGGCGATCAGTTTATGTAAAAAAAAGATTTATTCTTGCACTCCTGCAGAAAATATCTGAAATGATTGCAGATCTTATTTCAAATCTATAATTTTCGGTTCTGGTCATGAAAGCGACAATCCGATAATGACAAAAAATATTTTAAAGTCCCTCCAAAGTGCTACTAGTAAGGATCGTTATTCACCGCGAATGAAAAACTAGCCCGGTTCTTGGATTATTGACTTTTAAATTTAATACAGTATTTTAACTTTTCATTTATACAAAGTATTTGTTAAATCGACTTTCCCTGCTATCTATTTTTCGAATTTGACTTCCGCAAAAATGATAGGGTTAAACAGGTACACAAAAAGTCGTATTATCATTTGATTTATTAAAATAACGATGAAAATATAGGATTGGAGGAATCACAGCAGATATCCACAACTCAATTTGTCTGAAAATAAATATTCACATGTACCAAAGCGAAAATGCAGTTGTTCTGATTAAGGAATTCAAAATCGCATTTTAGAGCAGTGTAAATTGGTTTACGTTTTGTACAGTCAAAAAAATTCATAAGACTGTAAATATGTTATCAGGTACCAAACTCGTGACATTCCTTTCCCTTGATTTTTTCAAATTTAGAGTTGCCTCTACCATCCATGTAAAGATAATACTCGTGGTATTCCCATAAACTTTTTCTGTGCGTTACAGTAAACAAAGTAATGCCGATATTTTTACAATATTTGTAAATATGACCTTCAATATCAACGCTAATAGCACTTGTACATTCATCCAATACCGCGAATTGGGGCTTATGATACAACAGCCTGGACATCGCAAGTCTTTGCTTCTGCCCCCCGGAGAGGACGTCCATCCAATTATCGACGTCGTCAAAATTTCTCCGCTGTCCGACTAATTTCTCTTCTGTGTCATGTGAATCTGAGAGTTTAGCAGTGCTCACAATCCAATCCAGATCAACTTCTCGCAAAATGTTTTCCAAGTCAGAATCTTTCAAACCCTGCAGAACCAAGTTGAAAAACCATTAAGATTTCATCGAAAACCATGCTTGTGAAATATTCAAACGACTACGTAGTTACAATTGTCGGAGTTTGGAAGTACACCGTAATAGTTAGTTGCCTGTCAGTAAGGAATAGTAAAACAACATTTCGTTATCGAAGTTTAATTACTGATTTGACGTAGGATACCCTAGTAGTAAGAGGAAACGCGTGGCTCCCTGTACCACTTTGCCGAAACACAATTGCAACTTTTAATAAAGAACATTGAAGGCCATTATGTAAATAATTACCTTTCTCTTGAAATCAGCTAATGTGTCCGGATAGATGATTTGATCTCGCAAATTCCCAATTGGCATATAAGGTCTTTGTGGTATATAAAATAAATTTTCAGTTTTCGGCTTCGTCAGCACTCCGCCCTGAAGAGGCCATAATTCTCCGAGTATTCTGAATAAACTTGATTTTCCACATCCATTTGGACCACAGATTAATACATTTGTTCCGGATTTGATTTCCAGTGTTAATTCTTTGAGTAACACATCACCGCTTGGAGTAACGATTGGAACTTTTTCGAAACGAATAATATTATCTCTGTATTTATAGGTGCCTGCCCCAACAACCTGCTTCTTTCTGTTAACTTCCTTTCGTTGTTCTGTGTTTAAGTTATCCAATGTTGTAATTAATTCGTCCACTCTAAAAGTATACCCAGCAAGACGTGACAGCTCTTTTCCGTTTAAAACGAGCCTGCCCATCGCCATGGCCAAATTAATTAACATTCTTCCGGATTTGTAGTAAGCCTGTTGAGCAAATAAAAGTTAAATTAAATATAAATATTTCGGTTATATTTTATATTTATTATGGGGTTACCTCTAATCTCTGTTGATGAGACATGTCATTCAGAAGGTTGTCGGTTGAGAAAAATGGTCGACTAACTGAATAATATCCGACCACCGTTGCAATGTCTGAAAATGAAATCCACTCGTTAAAAACATTTTGTGTTTGACGTGTAGTATTGATTCCTATTTTACGAGGTCCACCTGACTTAATAAAATCAATTATAGCAAAGTTTTTAAACCGTCAAAATTTACAAACTTGAAATTTCATATGATAGTTTCAAATGATTATAATAACAATGTCAGCAATTCAGCAGATGATTCAGAGAAACAGCGAAAACGTAAAATGTAGTTAGTTAATTTCTTTTATGTATTTCTGTCAAGAGTTTCAACCTACGCTGTACGAGGGTTGTCGCAAAAGAAATGCGAAAAAGTACGACACTGAATTCCTAAAATTCCAAGAAAATTCCTAAACATTCCTCAAGCGATTAGAAGAGTACTCAGAAACTTTTGTTACTTTCGGCCTTCAGGTTCTAATGTGAACGAGTTTTGAAGTTGAGATTTTGGCTTTGTCATCGGAAAAAACAAATTTTTGTTAATTTCTATTGGTAAATTTTTGTTTTTGAATATAAAATTGTAAACAGAAAATCACAAAAATTTGGTCATAACTTACAAAAGTAATGCTCTATCGAAGTCATAAGTCCACTGGTGTGCATCTCTTTTCAAATGTGGTCAAAAAAATTAAAATAATAGAGTAGTCCGGGCAGCCCAAAATCTCCAATTTCCAATACAAATCTTGCTCGCGTGAAAGAATCAGTTGACACGAACAACATGTTTATGGCTCCAGATTTAGCCATTCGGAAGGATTTATCAAAAAATAGTGTCGGAAAAATTTTCACCGAAGACCTTGGACTGAGCAAAATATGAACCATATGTGCCAGAACACAGAGTAGAGGCCTGCTTACGGATGGGTAAAAGGCAAATAGCGTTGTGAGTTTTAGGGCTCGATTAAAATTATATAACCGTTGCAAAAAAAAAATTTGGTCCCTGATTCTCATAGGTCAGGCGGCTTGGGTTCACCATTACGACTCCAAGTCAAAACAAGACTCTCTAGTGGAAATAGAAGTCGTATCTCCTACCGGAGAAAGGTAGTTTCTCCAAACCACCTGCACTTCTTGTGTGTTCAATTTTTTCACGGACTTTGACTGTATTCACCTAACCGACTTTTTACTCCATGCAAATACAATGCATGGTGCATACTGTTGGAAATTTCCGGACGATTTCAAGTACTATTCCGAAATAAATAAATGTTGAATCTGATTTGCTGACTTTTTCCTCAGAATTTTCAAAATCTGGCTCATGAAGCCTAAATTTAGGAATTTGCTGTCAAATTTCCGCACTATCGGATCTATTCTATGGTTAAGACAACGCATCAGGTTATTTTTACCAATTTTTACCTTTATAAAAACACTTCAGGGAAAAGTGGTATTCAGATTATGATGAAGTGAAAGGGGAGGTGCAAAACGTCTTTCGCACCCGACCTAAATTATTTTTTAAAACCAGTACGGACAGCTCGAAATCTAATTCGGAAAAGTGTACTTAACTCTAGGGAGACCAGATTGACAAACAGTAAATCCAATTCGTCATAATTATGCTGGCAATATGTCGTAAACGATACATTCGCATTACTTATGAAGCCTATGACCCTCGTAAATATGGCTAGGAAATATCACATTGACTAGTAATTGTGAACTTAAATTAGGTTATTTTTAATGTAAATATAAAATAGAAACTTACATTTCGCGACAATATTCTCGGCAAAATTCATTATAAATTTGAATTCTGAGAAGGATTGCAGATGAGTTATCTGAAACAGAAACCACATTCAGTATTAATTACTTTAGTGCATACTTCGAGTCAAAAGAGGATATTAGATAATTTAGTTTTTAGAAACTTACCAACTGTCCAAGACTGTCCTTAAGACTACGCAATTCTCTCTTGTTGCCAGCATAGAATGCAACTTCTTCGGAATTAATTTGAAGCCTGGAGTTGACAAACCGGAATTCACCCTCCAGTAATTGTTCTTGTGCAGTCAATTTTGCCATCGGCCTTCTGATTTTTATTAGCAGCCCAGCAGCAATCGCCAAATATCCTAACATTAATCCAGGTACATTTTTCCCAACACTAGCCGTTATTCCATAAACATAAATAAAAATATCCAGGATAGGCTTAGTAATTTGTGAATAGAGAGTCGCAAACGATTGACTAAAACGGTCAACATCCGTTGCAATCAATTGGTCAATATTTGGTAATGTCACTTTATAGAACGTTAGATTCTTCATGTATTCGGCTAGCAAATGATTGGTCAATCGATTTCTGAAACGGATGTGCAATTGTTCGGTTCCATACTTCAATATGGAATTTACCAGTGACATCTGTAAAAAAGAATCGTGTTTCGTTAAATACTTTCCAAGTTAGGATTCCATCGGGATTTATAACGCGTAAGTTAAACTCATACAGTTGGCATAGTCATGGCGAATTCCAAAAGATGTCTGTTAAATTTCTTGGTATCATGAGTTATTATTGCCGATTCTAATAAGGTGCCCAGGTAAATGGTCCAAACGTCACACAAAGATCGAACCACCAACATCACTGAAATCATACTCATAAATCCAACTTCTGCACATTTCCAACTAGGTATCAAAATCTTGGTTATTCTTCTCAGTTTTTCTATGAATTTTGAGTCGATTTTCTTTTTCTGGTTTGACTTTTTGGAGTCTTTCGCTGTAAGGAAGACTTGATTGCTGGAGTCGGCATTGCTTCGCCTACAAACAATACAACATTGATTTCAATATTATTTATAAAAATATTTTCTGTGCAAAATTAATAAAATATACCCAACTTGCCTCCTTGACTTTAAATAGAGATGAAGGATGAAAAGTGCGGATATAGCAGTTGAACCCAGGAAAACTGCTTGAAGTGATTTAATTCGAAATCGAGGAACGACAATCGCACTCTTACTCAAAACCGTCATTTTTCATTAAATCTATAAAACATTTAAAATTTTCAATAACTCCAGAAAATTAAATTATGTGTTAGAATAGAAGGTTCGAATTTTACGTTTTCAGAAGCCTTGATGAAATAAAGTGTTTTCTTCAGAGTTAGATTTTGCTTGGAAGAGTTAATTGCAATTCTGTAACGTAATTTTTTTGTGACATAATCAATTGTGTAATGCAGATTATCACCATTCTTTACATTGCGTAAATTTTCAAGAGCACATTTGAGTTTTGATAATTTCTACTGGCTTACCAATCACTTTTATTATTTGATTAGATTGATTTCGATACAAAATATCACAATAAACTACACCACACGTACACACTAATTCACCCACAGAATAAGAGCTGATTGAGTTAACCACAGCACAGAACAACTCGCACAAGTCATTTTAATAATTGTCGTAACATCATTTCCGCATAGAGAATAGGCCAAGTGAGTTTCATGTCTCCTTTTCATATGGTACGGTACTCTAAGTTCGTCACAAAACGCATGGTAGTTCATAAAAATATGCCCCATCCCCCTATAGACTAAACACTGAAATGGTTAAAAAGGAAAGCACACCTCTAATTTGTGAATAATTTATCATGGGTTTATTTATCAATTGCGTAAATCGGGCACACAGTGCGGTATGAAGAAATTCTGGTTCTAAACGACAAGCTTTATGTCAGTCGGAATAATGTAGCACCCAATGGAATTCAATTTAGCAATTTCGCTGAACTGTTTGCGATATAGGAATTAACCTAGTAGATTTATGAGTGATCTTAAACTTTTACTAGGGAAAAAGTATAATCGCAACGCATGGGATTGACAATTATATCCAGCTCATATAGCTCAACAATTCTTTACAAAATGTGTATATCATATCTTTTTTGACAAACTCTGAGCTCACTTGTATGAAGTGGTGTAAATGGTTATGAACCGCCCTGTATGATCATACAAAGTAGCTGTTAGGAAAAGGGTTACACAATATTCCCTTATCACACCTGCCCTGGCCTAAAAGAAAGGTCAGACAAGTTTTTTACTGTATTTCCTTAGGAAAAATCTAATGACGTCGTATGGGAAACCCTATCCTCAGTCCACATTCTGCACTTCGTAAAATTATCATTGCACACTCTGCATTGTTCGAATCAAATATATACCTGTGTTCACAATGGGAAAAATTACAAGCATATTATGCATATACACAGATTCATTTTGATTTCTATATTGCATGTGACCTGAACATAACTGTGCGCTTCCTTCGCAGGGTTGTTGAAATTAGAAATACGAAGGTTTGAAAAATTGCATGTAATTTCAAAGGATATCCCTTGTTTCAGGTCTCAAACCCGACGAATGATGAGATTGAACATAGGAATGGTGAACAAAATCATTGGCTAATTCACACGAAGCAAAGTCAAGTTTTAGTAGGAAGGTCTGTTTAGCTTATGTTATGCTTGTTGTCCGGATATCCGGCATTCATCCTAATTTCTAATTACTTCTGAGAAATTCATACAATGAAGAAAACCTGGGATGGATTAAAAATTCGACCTATCAGTACGAAGTCATACAAGTATTTACATATTAAAATATGCGTGCGTGCGTTCGGTACACAAGGTGTCACTAATTTGATTATTACATCTCAACTTTCTCCTTCGTCAAATTCCCTTCAAAATTGAAAGGGCGGGCGTCGAATTCCACGATAAGCACGCACAAGCTGGAAAAATTCGGACTGTCACGAACGAGTTCTTTGGTTCGGTGATAGTAACCCGAAGGTTTCACAAAATCTACTAGGTGGAAACGAACGCTGATTTAACCGTCCCGATCTCAGAATAGACACATTGTTTTCAATTTAAGTAGGAGATTCCAGTTAGCTAAAAACGAAACTTCACGTTAAATAAACACAAGCCAGTTGGAGTTGGAACATTTATGATTAATCAGTCCGTTCAAGTAGCTTGGTCACGATTAAGAAAGTAATGTCGGCATATACGTATACAAAGATTAATTTCGTATTACTCGTTTCACTAATAGGGATTTCCATAGCGAAAACAGACTGGAATGTTTCAAAATTTCCGACAGTGAGTAAAATTGTACATAATTTGACACGTTAGTTCTCACGACGCTCGTTCTATGACGTAATGAATGAAAGGGATGTTTGTTTTTGTCGACAATCATTTGTACAGCTAAACAATTTCAAGGTTCCAGACTGTAAGTATCTATCCAACTTTTTCTACTCTTTGATATTTTTAATGTGCAAATTAGAGATTACAGCAAAAAATAATCGGACCTGTTTCTTAACAATTATTAAACTCATTGCCACACACGAGACGGACTGGATACTAGGGGTCAGCTCTGCACTCTTATTTTCAATGAATCAATACTGTACGTTACATACAAGGGCTGGAATATATGTATAAAATTCGTGTTATTCTATTTTGCAGAAATTACAGCTGCCTGAGTTTTTAAGTACAAATACAGTTCAATATTTAACAGAATAAATTTAAGTGTAGTCAAAATTCTCACTTCTTGTGGAAGCCATTAATATAAACACCCACGAATAGTGTTGACGAAGGCAAACATTATCAGTAAAAGTAGAAATTGCATGGACTGTTATATTGACTGATAAACAGGATTAGGTTAAGTCAAATATTTGAAGATACTCCTCAAATAATTCTGTCCATCTATGCAATTTATTCCAGGGATTTGAAGGGCAAAGATGGACGAAGACGTGTGGGCGGAAGCACTTTTAGTTTTGATAAAGAATTCTAGTCTACCGGCACTCGTTCCTACGTGGCATATTTCATTCGTCATTTTCTTATGTTGTGAAAGCATTTTCTCAGAATAGATGGTTAGTTGATAAATAGATTTGCTACTTCGATCAAGAACAAAAGCGTGGGTATTCCTTTCTTCAATTTATTTTAGTTGTTTTCTTTTTGTTAGCGATTCAATGCAAAACCCAGAAACTAAAATTCATCACGGATGTTTGTTTATGTCCAAATCCTAACATTCATTGGATGGAGGAATCCCATTCTCTCAAATGCATCTCATAGAACATTCCGCGGCCTTGGTTCAAGCTAAGCTAAAAATGTAATAAAATACAAGAACAAAGCGGAAATCAATACAACTTTTAAGGACGGAAGATAGCAATTTTGAGACGTCGTTCACTCAATTTAGGATTTAGTCTAAATCCCGATGTTCCGTTCCGACCGGAACCAATAATAGAGTAGGGTTATGGGTTAAAAACTCTGAATTCTGAACCACGATACTTGGATACTCCTCAATACGACGATATTAATACTACTGGACGTAATATTTACACAATATGCCATTGTACCGCATCACGGGCGTATGTTATTTTCAGTTTAGGAATCGACGGAGTAAATAATAAGTTAACTACCACTTAAATTAATACGGGAAATATTAAATGAAAGGAATATTGTTGTACAATATTGTAAACCTTCGTGGCAGGACTTAATTGTAAGATTGTACGTACTTCTTCGACCGGAAGCTGAGTCGGATGAGTGGCGGAAGTTCTAAAAGCCCTTATCCTCAACAATTTCTGAACGAATACTTGAACTACTAACGTACGACCCAGACAAAGGATAGTCACAATTTATTTCAAAATATCTGGACACAAAATATAGTAACAAACGAAACATTTTTATTTTCTAATAAATAATTATATATCTCTAGCAAAAAATTTAAATAGATATTAAAATATTCCACAGCAGGTCGAATACAAATGTCAAAAATTGTATTTTTGCAATGTCCAGTTTATTTGAAATGTTGGAGTGACTTTCGAATGCATGACTGTGTGCACTCCCAAATTGTTGAGAATCGATTCGCATTTCCACCACATCCATTATAGATGAATTGAGTGCATCGATTTTGGATGGTGTCGTAGGAAAATTGTTCGAGGTAATTTCCTCGACGGACTTCAGGACAAAGGACTCCAGTGTCTCGCTGGAGCTCGCAAAAAGGGAGAGGGTATCTTCGTCGAAAATTACTATATAACGACCCTGCGGGGGCCGACCATTCCAAGTCAGACAGCATTTCAGAGTTGATATCCCCGGAAATACGACGGCTCTGACGTTTCTTCATACAATCATTTTCACAATCCCCCAAATCCTTAAAAAAATTCATTTCATTTTGACCACATCCAGGAAGACAGGCTTTCTCTGTCGAATCGTAATAAAATTGGGGTGAGGTTTTCCCACATTCAATTATTTTCTTCGGCTGCTCACAAGAGTCCAACTCGCTCGTGGAAACTGTGAAAAGGATAAAGATAAAGATTCAGAATCGTCTCCAGTTGGTTGGTTAGATCAAGGGAATTGGTTAGAAGTTATGGTCCGCTTTTCCTCTTCATTTATTTAACACGTCTCCCAGAGCTCAAATCTATGTTCCGCTTATGTCTGTACCCCAAAACTCTAGTTGCAGAGAAAATGTACTACAAACTTCTTTGGTGGAGCTCTTGTCCGCATACAGTATTTTCGTTATTTTCTGCTCGCTGAACTGATATCTCGATGCGTAAATATTAATCAACCTGGTAGGCCTAAATGTGACAAGTAAAACTACTCAACAGATTCATTTCATTTTAACATGGAAATTCCAAGTACTATAACGCAATGTATAACAAACTAGCAAAGATGCTAGATATTTCCACAAAAATACTATGCTGGATCATAATAATCTGCTCGTCGATTGATTGAAGAGACAGACGGATTGCCCAGAGAAAGTTTTTACTTATTCGATGGACTGAAAAGAAAACGACCTTTTTCGTAAAACTACACACTAAAAAGCCAAATTACCTAGTTATTTGAAGTGACTTGGTCACCAAAACGAATGATTAGTCGGTGAATTTTTTTTTAATATCAAAATAAACGAATTTATTCAATCACCGTCTTTCATACAAAGGATGCCCAATGGACACGGAATACAATTTATCATTATATGACTTCCAATTGTCATTAGTTTTAATTGACATGCATTAAATCTCGATCTCGAGGTTTATGTTGACATGCAAAATGTCTAGCGGTTCTATCTGCTGACAATTAAATTATCGAACCTATGGGGCTGATTTCTAAAATTCCTTGTTTGTTTAGGAAATATGCTCCAAGATCTAAGAAATATGTAACGTGGATTCATCCAGATCCAGACACGGTTAAATCGTTTTAATATGTTATAGTCTTCTCACATTGTGAACTAATGACATGAGAAACTGAAAATATTTGAACGCAGTAAACTTTATTTTCCCGACACATATTGCCGCTAATGTCATGAAATACAATTGACCTCCCGAAGTAATAATGCTCTGGTGAGACGTTATATTTTGAACTGGGTCACGTATTTGAGAATTTAGATTACCCTGCAGCCTGTGCTATCTCGGATTTCTAAAATGACCACTTGCTGGAAGCTTCGGATTAAGTGCTACGTCCGAAAGAACTACACTTTTGAATCTTCCATCTTGCCCTCTGCAAGACAGTTACAAATTGGACTCGCAGCGCTGGGAATCCCAGATAAGATTTCCTTACAAATTGCTACCCCGGGCGTCGTAAGATGATACCAAATTCCCGAAAATATCCAGATTTATGGTAGAGATCCGTCTTGTTACTTGTTAGGTCTAAATTTTGTGAAAATATCCTCCTTCAACTTGGATTGCCGCTGTACAAGTGTATATTAATATTCGGGCTTGAGAAATGTGCATGTATGTTATTCCACGACGGGGTAGGATAGATTTGGCTTATTGTCAAATTTGTTGCGATCTCGGTTGTCAGATTCTACCGATAGCGTATCAGTCTTTATAAATAATGACATGAGCAATTAATATTAGAACTGATTCTTCGTTTCAAGTTTAAGTTCCAATAATTGATTTCTCTCGTTCGATTTTCATTCAAACTTACTTCGACAAATGTTAGATTCATTTTATTTACAAATCGAATTGATTTGGGACTGCATTTGAAAAATAGAACGGAAATTTCTGGAAGGAATCTGGAGAAGTAAAATCAACTCCGATTTCGGCTCAAACTTATTTGGCTAAGCAAAAGTACCGGAATATTTACCTATATATAGTACCGGAAAAAATTAGATACATATTCTAATACAAAGGATGATGAGATGAATTTCTTACCAGTAGTACGGGATCCATTTGAATAGAGGGCTATTAAAATAATAGTGGCCCGTATGAAAGTATTCATCATTTTAAATACTATGTTTGCAAATCACTAGCAACTGGATTTAACAGAATGTGTTGGCAGCAGATGTTCACTTTTGAACATGCGAAACCTCAAATGTGGAATGGATGGATGAGAAGAAAATCGAAGAGGAATAATTCAACTCACGTCAGTGAATCTAATAACCGGGGATTGAAACTATCGATGAAAAACGCAGTAAACGCGGAGACCGAATGTACAGTGACTGGCACTGTTGCGTACTTCTACAACTATTAACCATAACAATTACAGAGCTTCCGGGAGAATTGCCAAAATGTTTTCGGGAATTCTACTGTTGTTGTGTTTCATCATCGCAGTTTCTATCATTTAAGAATTTAATCGAACAAACAAAGGATTCAATTCTCTTTCATATACACATCATAATACCGCAGTGCTGTAAGAAGCTATTCAATTACTATGTATTTAGGCAGTTTCTGAACATAAATAATTCATAAAATTAAAAATAAGATTATAAAGCAAGAATACTTTCAAGTATCTTATAATGAAACCACATTTCAGATTGACTGAAACCACAACCCGACGGTTTACTGCTGCTCACAAGATTGACTGATTTGTTGAAATATTACATAATAGGTCACTGTTTTGTTTGGAATAAGTAATTCCAATCACACCACGCCGGATATTCTGATCGACCTCTGAAATAGTGCAAATGTGCAGCTGGCTATCAAGACCCAAAAGATAAGGTTAACTGCACCCGCCACATATCATACAGCGTATTCTTAAAAAGTGATCGTTCAACTGCCCTTTGCCACTTTCAAAATATCATGACTTTATGAGATCCTTATTCTTATTCTTTGCCGGCCTGACTGTTGTCTCGTAATTGGTGGAACTTTAACCTTTACCTAAATAATAGTAGATTCAGCTATTCGGTGGGAGTCAATGAAATATCGTCGAGTGTTTTCCCTAGCTCGACTGAATATTCCAAAAAAAATTGTCTCGAAATAGACGACTCTGTGTAACTAGAGTTGAACGACCAGTGAAGAGGGCAACTCCCAAGGTGTCGCGGTAATTTGTTATTTTATTGTCTCCAGAATGTCTCTTATTTTGTTTATAAAATCACTCGGATTGACAGTCAGCGTAAGGCCTATCTAAACATTACTTGTTTCTCGTGGAGATTGGATTACCATTTAATTTTGCCCAGGGAAGGTCCTCCAAGTAATTGAAGGACACGTGTGAGAAAGAACTCTTTGAAGCAACAACTACACCTGTCTACCCCAGGCATTTACCGTTTGCCACAGTGAAGCACTAAGGGCCATTAGCACAATGCATTATCTCCTGATAAGACGACTAACATTATCTCTTGATTGATTTGATTGATTTGATTATTAAAGTGCAATTTTGAGGCATTGTGATACAGTTAAGTACAAATAGAATGTCTTAATTCAAAAACACGACAATAACAGGTATCGTCTAACTACATTCTTGTCATTCGGATGTCTATTAGAGTTAACCATTCTAGGAACGTTTCGGTTTCTTAAGATTATTGCATAATTGTTCGTTCATGATTTGAGGTATCGCTAGTTGAGTTTCATCCGTAACCTGCACCTTCCGGCTCAAACTGGCATGGAAAGAATCTGATTACCCTTATTCGGCTTAATGGTCTCCCTATTGCACATTCGGAGGGCTCCATAACGGTCCCTTACGTTTACGAGAGCCTTATTCGGATATCACATCAGATTCGTTGAAGTTCCATTTGACATATCATTTATTATTTATTTTTGAATATCCAATTACTACTCTGAAATGTTTGGATAAATAGGATCAGTTTTCCGACCTGAGTCTACCTTGTAAGATGGTTTCGGGTAGGCGTCGTTAACTTGTTCGCCTTACTATCCTACTTTATTAGCATTGTTCTTACACTTGATTTGAATCCGACTCGCCGGGTTCTCTTTATAAAACAATATATTTCCTGAACCTGCGGAGGGTTCAACGTTCAAGCACTCTCTGTCTCGCGCATTTGTGTCAAGATCAGATTACCTGATCATTCTCTTGTGGGACACTCACTACTGGTAATTGATTTCATGGTATTATTCCTTGCGTTGGTACAACTCTTCTCGGATTATGTACAATGTCTAAATAGGCCACTACTCTAAGATTATCAAATCCGTCAGTAATCCATCAAATATAATAGTGGTTTTTATTAGCGAATGCGTCAGATCATGCAATGGACCCCTAATACAAGACGAATAACATTAATTATTGTTTCATTAAAATCAAAATTAATTCCGGCAACTCAATGTGCCCTCCATTCAAAATATGCATGTTATTTGGAAAATCTCTTAAGACCTTACTTATTCTTACATTCTTAAAGATAATTGTTCTTTTAACAATCTATCATCACTGAACACTGAATTCACGGCGGACGACGACATGTAGCTTACAATCCAAGCTGCTCTATGGAGTGGCAATCCTGAAATATTAATTTGTCCAGATCAGTTCGTTCCTTACATCAGTCGGATTTAATAAAAACAAAATGACAGGAGCGGAAAATTAATATCAACAGAAAAATTACACTTCGTTATTTTGGCAAGAAAAGTTTCAGTTTTTGCGTGATACGCATTAATTACAGAAACATATCCCAATTTCTCCAGGGACTCATTTGTTTTATTTTCTTTGAAGTCAGCATTGTGAAGTGCTGAAGATAAATTAAATTTCAGTTTTTCCTCGGCCGACGACGACACATGAATAAAACATTTTCACACTATCTCACATTCAGCACTCGAATACTTGTGTACTAGTTATTCTTTGAGAAATATTAAGATATTCTTTCATTCGCTCATACAGTTCTGCTTAAAAGTGATTGTAAAAGAAATTTTCAAAACTTTCATGTGAACTCTAGAATTCTCAAGATCGCATATAGCTGGTCTGTAATATTATGACATATGTCCTCGTTACTGGCGCTTCTCAAGGCAAGGGTGTAAAAAGAAATTAAAAATTTACATAAGAACAATTCTTCACACCCATTTCCGATTAATATTATATTTTGCTATTCAATTCAGGAACTACTCCATACAATAATCCGTTGCCGAAATGGAAGGACGTTATGAATCGTCATGGACAATGCAATTCTGAAGGTGGACAGTTCCGAAGATACAGGTAAAGCAATTATTTTAAGGGATGATTGAGAATTGAAAAAGCGGTGATATAACACGGGAGATATGGGAGGGCCGCCAGTGAACTAACCTAGTTTTAATGTGGTCGGGGAACGAATTTTAACAAAAATTGAAACTGTCCACCTTCATAAAGTAACAAAGTAAAGTAATAACAAAATTGAAGACGTTATTTATTTTTTTATTATAATTTATTCCAATCAATGCCCCATCAAGACAGGCATAACGACTTTCGGACCAATTTTTGTTCAATTGGTTCATAGTAGTCAAATATACTGCATTGTTCAGTCTATTTAAAAATCGCGTGCATAATTATGTTTAGAACTTGGTATTGGAATTTAACGCGAGGAATAAGTGCAGATATGTTCGCTACTATGTAGAATAGGTTTTCTCTTTCTGTATTTATTGAACAAGTATTCATTAATTCATTGTAATTCATTTTTTTCTCAACAATTTTCATTATTTCTTGCACATTTTTTCTCACTACTTACACATTCCCTATTACGTAAAAAGTGATTCGAGTAATTCAGTAATTCCTTTTGACGTAAACGCACGCCAGTTTGTCATCAAGCGTCGGATGGAAACATTTCTTTCAAGGGTGATACTACTGATTATTAAAACGGGCGCCATTGCATGAATTCCGTTAGGAATCAACGAAAAACTTTTAAGCAGGAGTTCAAATGTGTTTATTAGGGCGGTGTATTCATGGTATCTGTGCTTTTTAATACAAAATCGTTCATTCACAGCTCAATTTGTCTATTCAATTCTGATTCACCGTGTGAAAAACGATCAGATTTGGGTAACTTTACGGCCTAGTTCAAATGAGGTATAATTCAACCATACAGGCTAAAAATGGATAAGATCCTCCCCCAACGTCCGTTGTTCATTTCCCGGAAGATTACGATACAGACTTTAAAATTGAAGATGTGAGGATGTGATATGTATTTTACGTGTGCTTTCCTCTAATGGAGGAAATAATGGGATGTATTGGAGACCCAGAAGGATGAATTTTATCGGATTGCATACAGTCGGGTATTACCAGGCAGTAGAAATAAATAGTAAAGTATCTTCGGTGGGAAAGTAGTGTGTGAAATATGAAAACTCGATTCCCATTGCCGACACCCGAGGCGAGAGTCCGCTGTCCACTTATGAAGTTATTTTATCAAGTAAAACTAACATTCAGTAGCAAAGGCTTTGTCAGCTTTCCAACGACCGCTTTCTAGGAATGATGTGCTTAAAAATACTTTCACCTCACCACCACATTCCACTTTCACCCATGTGAAAGTTCGTGGACGTGAAATCGACTGACCAATTCCGAACACTCTTGAAATGTAGTCAGAAAAATATAAAGAAGTCTGACGAGGAGCAGTATTCGTGGGTTGAACGGTTCCTCAGGTTGATGCTTTGATAATAACAATTACAATAACCTAAAGTCCCAAGACGGTTTTGGCCCTATCGACATAGGACTAAAGTTTCTTTTCTTCAACTCCATTTAATAGGTCTCCCTCACTTTCTCCAGGGGATTGAATGGAACCTTTCTCTCTTCCATTGCATGCATTGGGTCATGTCTTTTCTCCCTTAATGCACAAAATGTCTGCGCCTTCTTCCATCGTTTCAAGAATAAATAGGAAACCACACAATTTTCTCTCTCTCCATTCAATTGAACAAAACCTCTTTATTTATTTGCATGTATCCAAACTCAAACTCTACTCTACAACCGACCTAGCTCCATAGACTGACCGGGTATAGACACATACCGCCCGGTTAGAATTTTGTTCTCGAGAACGAATGGTTATTATGATTTCCTTTTGTCACGTTTCCCATTTCTTGCTCTTTCATTTTCTCTTTTTTATTGATTGCTCTAGCTTCCAGTCCAACTTCTAGTCCTGGACTAGGATATAAAAGAGTTTTTCATGGGATCTCCAGAGCTTTTCAAAAATGAAGTTTGCCCACAAGTACTCTCCTCAGATCATGGAAGAGATTTCTCATAAGGACTTCGGGAGCTGTTCCAGGCATTTTTAATTATACAGGGTGCCTCATAATGATCTAGACCTATCTGATTCCATTTCGCTCAATGAGCTAGAAGGATGATGGTCAAGAGTGCGCCATTGTGAGATACTAAACCAAAGGCCATCCCGTGATGCATAAAATGGTCGAATTTTGTACGTGGTCAGATGGATGAAATATCAACAAAATCAATATTTATATATGATTTTAAAATTAGATTCACCAAAGAAGCGATGATTGATCTTGTTGATTAATCTTGTTATACGAAAACACGAATTTCGGTAAATATCTGTCGACATAAACCTGTGTTAGAAAAGTTAGTGGACCAATTCACAGGATGGCCTTTAGGACACATAAGTGTTTAGTAGGCATCCGGGACATCGTATTATGAAGTAAATACTCCCGTCAATCTACGGTTGAATCGCTAGTTTATTAGAACTCTATTCAAAATGACGTGTGGTTTCTGGCGTTTCTGTACAGTATGTCCCAATATCTACCATCTACAAACCAAGATTAAACAATATTTCCACATACTAAGAGTCACCTCAGAGGTTTTCCCTGTGAGATATTGGATTGACACATGGAGAAGCATAGTATGAAATTAATTTCACAAACCACCTCCACTAATAATAGCTGGCCAGTCTGAGACAATGTATTGGAGTTCAAAAATTATTCAAGCCATTAAACGGGTACCAAGATTTTATCTCAGACAGTTTATTTTTCTGAATTGGTTTCGTGGGTTGATTTCAGTAAAGTCACATTTCGAAGAACAGTAACCGTAATCTCAAAAACTACAACTTGTATCGTAAATTACGGAACCACATTCCTTTCAAATGCAGAATAACTGCTTACAATTCCAATAAGTCTGCACTGGAATCTGACTTAACCATTTAATCCAAAATACGGTTAGTCGGCAGGATCATTGAGGTGAAGCCAAAGAGAATGAAATATTTTGAACATTAGAATCAAAAATGTTATCACGGTCCGCATAGCGCTGAAGAGAGCCAGGCTGAGTAAATATGCAACGATAATCTGACCAAACCATCCATAGCTGCAGGTGACAGAAATTTCATGGACAGCGTTTTTTGAGTGGTTGTCAATGTCAATGTCCTCCGGGTCTTCGCAAACCAGGCCTATGCCAAGTACAGCAGTTACGTTGGACAAGACATTGGTCAAAACTCGGACCTAAGAAATGATTTTGTTTTATATAGAATTTTGCCTTAATAGAAACATTACAGCTTACGTCACCAGCCTTACCAATTGGATTGAAATTGACACAGTCTCTGAATGCACTTCAATATCATCAATGATTGACATGCAAGTTAAAACGACAAGATTAATCACGATGGGAAAAACACCCGCTCGGACCAAAACTGATAACACCACTACTAAAAGTAGAATGAGGGAGTAGTACGCAGAGATGTATATTTCATGAACCTACCGGAAGTGTTCAGTTAATTAATATAGAATTATGTGAAATAAGACAACGCATAAATGTTGAAGTACCTACATAAGAAATACTGTACCAGAAGTGCGCGGTTGAATACAATAGTTAATTTCAAAATAAACTTTTGTCAACTTTCGGGCCTCAAATTTTTGGAATCACCGGTTTGTACAAACCAATTTCCTTTGTTTGGATTTGTGCAAAGCAGTAAATTACATAATTTATTGTATCAAACGATAGGTTCTACATACCACACTTGACTGGAAATCCATCTTAATTTAATTATAAATTTTATTCTAAGAATTGTTTTAGTTCTATAATAAATTGTAAAATTTTATACTGATTGTTTACTAAGTCATTCGATTCTTATTAATCTGCCTTACCTTCTGAAGCAATTGCACGAGCACAAAATAAAATATGTACGTTATGAAATTAGTGTCCATGACATCGAGTCCTTTTTCAGAAAGAAGCAAAATCTGGTACTGTATTTAAATTCAATTCAATTTAGTGCCCTTTTTAAATTAAAACGTCGAATTTCAGGAGTCACAGAACTAATAAGACCAAATAAATGTTTGTGTAACGCGCTCTTCTCTTCACAATGTGGCGACTTTGGGAACTGCGGCATCGACAGGTCAAATATTTCCATCGAATAACCCAAATGCCTGCTCCATCCATTTAATTCTATTCGTAACAATGCAATAGACAGAGAGATGTCGAAATGCTTGGACAAGCATAACTAACGCCTGAGAAACTTAGTCAACTTTCATGTTTGGGCGACCGAGTGTAACGAGAAGGAGACCTCCTATTCGACTTTTCCCCTTTTGTGTCTGTCGGTCGTCCGTCGGCGTTAGTTACGTCTAGCAACCAACAACCCGTTGCC
>JAQFYE010001902.1:0-20405 GCA_034694305.1 Protaphorura glebata | reverse complement strand
GAGTGCAAGTCCGAGGAATCGAACCCCAGCACAGCAAGACAGAATGGGCCAACCATACCATCATGCTGCAATGGACTTGCTGATGGCTTCATTTACTAAAAACATTACAGCGAATCGGTAGTGATAAGATTTTTTGCAATGGTGAATCTCTTTGCTGAAAGTTCTCATTACTTATGATGAAAGTATCAACAGCAGGCAAGGCAAGTGGAACATAGGATTAACTTTAATTTGAAGCAAAGTCATTATTAATTCAGCACAGAATTTCTCTACGGCCAGTGACATATTCATTCTCTCAGTAAGCCATTATTTGATAAACATCACATTTAAATTGCGTCATCAGGCGACTAAACCATGAGCCCGGTTGTAAGAACCATAAGAATGTGAAAGCAAAGGCATGGAAATGCAATATTCAGAGAGAACTATAATTTTCCCTGGCAAGGCAAAGTGAACTTAGTACTAGTACAATAGACCCGAGTTATTAAATGTCAAATGGAAGAGGAGCCTAATAGGTTTGATAGACCCTTTGACTTAATACACGCTCCTAAATACCACCATTTACATGCAGAGAAATAGTGAAATCTATTTTCTTGGCCAGAACCAAAACATTAATATATGAAAGCAAGAGCTAGAATTATTTGGCTGACTAAGAGCTACACAATTTTAGCAAAAACATGAGAGAGGTGGTCCTCCCATACATATACATATACGACTTTATGAACACGAATTAAAATTACAGAAGTTGACTTTTCCAAAACCCATTATACCCCATTAACTAAATATTAGTTCAGTTATTCCACCATCCTTCGAAATTTTGTAGTTTTTAGCTCAACTAAATTATGGAGACAACACGGAAGTAGTACTACGAAAATAATAGGTACGATTCAAAGATTAATTTAATTGAACAACTACAATTTTCAATTGTCTGCCCAATCGAACTCACTTAAACAGTCGTACAAAGAATATTCAAATTACAGGCGAATGTCATATGAGGGAGTATTTATTTGTCTTACCTGCTCCATTAGAATTTATTAAAAATTAATTCTTGTGAATAACCCGACATTTACAGTAACCTCAGCCTGAATAACAATTACGGAAGTTAAAGTGAAAAATGTATGAATTCTAGAAGGTTCTGGAGGATAATTGGGCTACTGGCTATTTAGGGAACGATATGTGGACAAAACATTAATAACCCTGGTATTTCGAGGCTATATAGGATGCCGTGTCAAAGTTTCCAGAAATTCCAAGCCTTTTTATCGGAGAAAAGAGAATTTTTATGTTTTATGAAAGTCCAAATATTCTTTATGATTTTGTTATCAATTATGATTAATTTATTTCCAAAAATTATATGAATATTGTCCACTGAATCACTCCATTTAAGCTATCTACGGCAGGCAGAACATGAAATCTCTCTGGGATAGTTTTTCGTTTGTTATTACATACGCATATGCCAGGAAGCAAAAATCCTTATATGTAAAATTCAATTAGAAACTTCTGACTCTTCATCTCATCTCCGTTTCAAAGGATAAAAATAGAACACCGAATCTTCTGTCTGTATTCTTTTTAACTCGCGGGGGAGTCCTTCCAACGCATCAGGATCTTCTCGAGTTAATTGATAAAGGAAATGCTGATGTTTGGAGTTGATGCCAGGGCGGGCGCTCATTCTCCCCTCGTTTGTCATTCATCATCATCTCAGCATTTTATTTTATTTGTTCATGTAATTATAATAGGAAGATGTGGGCAGGCATCACAGAACTTACAATTAAATGACATCCAGAATACAACCGTCAAGAAAGCTTCCAGGGATTCTTCAGTTTAATCAACAAAACCCGCAAGGGCTTCTCCTTTTCCAGGCACACATACATACGTACACGGAGCCATTAGGCATTAGGCTACATTACCGAATATAAAAAGTCAAATATAAGAGATCATGTATAAACACAAGTCTTCCCATTAGCAGCAGGAGATGGAAAAGAAACCCTGAGACTGACTAATGAGTTCGTCTTTCATTTTTAACAAGTCCGACGGGTATCGTCTTAATTGATCTTTTTCTCTGTGCCGTGAGGTAGATGGTTGCAAGCAAAATGCACGAATGTTATATTACGATTCGTTTCGCTAACTTTCTTCAAAGACAAAGATCGCACGTGCTTTAAGAATATCGTATGCCAATTTCTATAAAGCTTATCTTACCAATCTAAAATTACAATGATCGAAACATGTTCTTAATTCCGATTGATATTTTGGAAATTACTGTCTTGAAACTGGTGAAACCGTGGAGTTAGAAATTCGAACGAACGTCGTAAGAGCTCCTTGTCCTTGTGTATCATCCCAGCCTGAATCGCGTAAATGAAATTTTTCTCATACGACTTCGACTTAGACCGCCTGGAACGATTTCACCGTATCATAATCGTGTGTCGCTGAGCCGGAAATATAAATGGCTTGTTTTAAAAACTCTAAACTAAAATCTTTTGAAACACATTTTCCACAAAGATGGTGAAGAAAATCCAACCCATAATCTAACTTTCAAAAGTCGAAACGGATTTCCCCAAAGATTAAACAGTGTATTAATGGCACGGCATATTTTTTCCCGTTAGATGTTTTGATATCAATTTATGGACGAGGATGACTCCGACCAAACATCACTTTGTTAACCCTTGATGATAAAGAAAAATAGGAAGACGGTGGTAGACGTAGACTAGGCCGTGCTCAATCATTAATATTAAGAGCAGAGTTTAGTTTCATCCTGAGGGATTACGTCCGTCCATCCAGTCAGGCCTTGAGGTCGTTCATTCCGTCTTAGCTTAATAATGCGGAGAAAAATCTATCGGTGACGGTGGTCTTAGCTCCCTGGTTCTACTTTTCTTCTCTTTCCCCGCCAACGCGCCCGGGTAGGTACTTTGGCAAGGATTGCATTAGTTGGCCTCTGCTAAGACGTAAAACTAATGCTTAACTCACTAAAACCAGACTCTAATTCCTGTAGGCATTCTTCTGACTTAATGTTAGGAGACTAACGTCTAACGTCTAGAGCTTCTAAGACTCCAACTCCTAGCTTGATGAATAATATTCTTTGTTAGCGCTAGTTCACAGTTTGCGTCTACTTGCCCCGAAAATTGAAATAAGCTAAGATTTTCCCCGGGTGACCACAACATTGAGTTTTTGTTCACTTCCTTTTCTGGCAAAAACTTCATAGGGGCTAATCCTTAAAAAATTATGACAGCGTACTTTATATCAATTTAACTGTCAGTGTTAATGGAGACTTAGTGCTCAAATCAAAGTCAGTGGGATTAATTCTTAGGCTTCGTAAATGAAAAGTCAAAGTGACGGCAATTTACGGAGGACTAAGACGAGGACGTTCACGTAACCTTAAGCGGACGGCGCGTACCTTTTCGGTGTAGGAAATCTACCCAAGCCTGGCCATTTTCTGAGCCTAAATCTTAGTCGCCTTCTCCGGTTTGCAATCTAATCTATTAAGTAACTTTGCTATATTCTCCTAAAACTTAATGGGTTATATCCAGTACTATAATATAGACATGAGTGCAGCGTTTCGGAGCTACCCAGCTTTATTAATGGTTTATTCTTTTCCAGATATAAACAAAGTAAATGAGCTAGCGTCCTCTCTATAGGAGTAGAAAAAGCACTAACGATTCAAAATGTCGCAACGTTACATCGAAAATCGCTTGGAGATTTTATATCGGGCTTGACTGTTAATTTTGACTGGAAATGACTTGTGTAAAATTTCATGGATACTGTAGTCTCGGCGGGAATGTCGAAGCCATCCCCCATGAAAAATCGCGGAGGTTTAACCACGCCTTGCGGCAAATACCAATTAATGAGTACATATTCATTTTGAGTCTGCCACCTACAACCTCATTTCCGAGTGATTTCTGTCCAAGCCCCGCCCTGGAATGATCTTCAGAGATTTGAGAGAGCGTTAACTTTTAGTAACGTAGGCAATGTTGTGTGATGAGCCACCTTAGAATGGTTGAGTGACTCCAAATGGATTCTGATGATAATGACCCGAGGAATAATTACTCACATTAGCATTGTGGTCCGAATATGGCGGATGAGTTGCCGATTTGACATTTGCACGTTCATTCTCGTGGCCCAGGAAGAAGGTTAATAGCAGAAACAGACATTTATGGTCCTTAATATTATAGTAGAAGTAGAAGTAGATATGGAAAATTTGTGAATGTGGCAGTGGCCACCTGGAGCATAATTAATGAATTCCTCACCAGGCTTTTTTTCCACAGTGAGGGGGTAGACGGAGAGGGCAGAAGGAATGTGTTTAATTTAAAGGCGTGGGCATGACAGGCATAGAAAACGCTCGCTTAATCGCTCATGCATTATGAGATTCTTCAGTGAGACTTTTCACTTCTCATTATTGTGGACACCATCGCTTTATCGTCATCGAGGGGTTTGTATGGTCCGGTGAAGAGTGTCCATTACATTACACCATTCATTGGACATCTAGTCCCACTAAACGATGAGATCCTGTTTTGTATAATTATTTAATTCACCTTAAAAATATATGCACGACTTTAATCGGTTTATGTGGCTTTTAACAAAACACAACGAGTACGAGTAGGCAATTATGGACTTGACTTGGGAGGAGTCAAGTTTGAATACATTCCGTCGTCTTATAATTTGAGATGATGTTACGTTGACTTTAAGCTCTTTTAAAGGGATTAAAACTGGTTGTACTTGTTGAATGTGGAAATGTACGAATAACAAATAAATTATTAGAGAAAAGTTTGAATTTCTAATGCCAAAATGTTTGCTGAATATTAAGAATATTTTTCCCGTAAAGTAATCAAATTCATTATTTACCTCTAGGAGTGGTAAGAGACATCTCATTACACACAATGTCGCCCCGAGAGATCCGACCCTCACCGCAGCCAGCCCGTAGCGAAACGAAAAGGCTTAATTCGAATGCACCACTGTGATACGATAGGATTAATGGAACTCCGTTGTAGTTAGACATTTTTATGAATCTAATCCTTAGAAATAATTAAATATTCATGTTGACAACTTGTTTCAACCATAAAATTTTGTTGCTCGGTAGGATCATAAAATTAAAACATAAGACAAGAATATTTAAATATTTCCCATTGAGTTGTTACTTTACGGTGGCATTTACGAGCAGCGATTACTCGTATGTCGTTTTCCTTAATAATGATTCCTGTGAAGTACAAAAAAAGCTACTTTGCTTGGGAAGGGGGAACACGAATGGCGATTGCTAAGTACATTGGACTAATTCATAATCAATAATTTGATTTTTAATTTTGAAATCATAGAATCCTAAGTCTGGCGAGAAATACACATCCGCGGTATAGAAATGCCAGGCAAAGCATGGTTGGTGGATTTCTCCCTCGTTAAATTTTGTATAACGACCGTTAAAAGTTAACGTTAGTATTTGGACTAAAAATGTCACACGCAACTTTTAAAGTACTCTCCATACTTACGAACACTTACATTTCTCTACCGCAGAAAAAGCGGTGTACATTACTAGTACACACTAGAATTCTTTATTTTCACGTGAAGGGAACTAAGAAAACCCGTTAATTTCCTCAAGCCAAATCGCATTAAAACCAACCGAGTTACCATGAAGACTCCCCTTGAGCCTTAAGTTCATAAGCCACATAGAAAAATTATACACTTTGGTACATTGGAATTAAGACATCTCTGGATTTTTGTCTTGAAAAGTGAAGTCAAGTATAAATAATTTTGTCGGTTGGTAGTTGTTAAATTACATGCATTAAATCTCAATCTCATGCGAGTGCCATAGATTACCCACCACCACATGTAGTTTACCTTTAGTATAAAACATATCTGCATTTTGATAATTCAAAGGTGAGGGAGCAAAACTAATCGTCTTTTAAGTTTTTTTTTATTCCAACCCTTGCACTGCACTGCACGCGCGTGCTAAGTTGAGAAAAACTAATGTATGTATTGTGAGTGAGAAAAGTTGATTTATGTTGAATTGAAATTATGTACGCGAGTGAATTATTGCGACAACTTTATTCAAGAGTTGTACTGTGTTGGCTTTATAAGGGAATTTCTAATGGGTTAAATCATAATCATATGTGAGCAAGTTTTTGAAGGGAGAATGTGGAATGCATGCAGAGTGTACATCATAAGGAAATTAACTCCTTGTTTTGATCCCATTAAAAAAGCGTGGATTTTGGGCAAAAATTATACCCAAAAAAAATTAGGAATGAGATTGGAAAAAACTTTTCACACGGTGCGGTGGATGAATTCTTTCCTCTGCACTGCATGAATTATTGTGAGGTAAATAACCGCAAAAGAATAGATTGAATGAGAATGAAGTCTATGCATGTGAGCTTAATAATACATTCCAGTACACACATGGATTTCCTTACGTCAAATAAAAATGATGAAGAAACAGACAGAAGATTCTTTTTAATGAATGATGACTTTTTCAAAGGGGGACAAAAGATGAGATGTGGAATTCGCTTGGAAAAGTTCGTGATCGAGAAACGTCATCGTCATTTTCAATTTTCGAGAGTAATAATATTAATAATGATAATAATTTCCCATCCTTATAATCCTTACACGACCGGTGCAGTACAGTACAGTGTGTTTCTTGAAATCATTAAATGCACGCGTCGCCACACATACGAGTAAATATTTTAACTAGGAAAGAGTTCAATTCGTGGTTCAATCCATTAAGTACAGGGAAGAATATGAAAAAGTCACAATTTGAAGTTTCGCTTCATTTAAAATCAGTATTAATTGGACTACAAATGAGAGAACCATTTATTGCAAAAATTTAGAGCAGGTAGGAACATACAAATCAAGTGATTACGAAATGCATCTGATGCTAGCAGTCGTTTTTAATTTTGAGTTACGGCAAATTAGAGTTAAAATAGTTGACAACAATACATAAATATGAAAGAAGACATAGAACCATGTAAGGTTAAATGCTTAAGACTATGAATTGCCATATATACCCATGTATGTTCAAGAATTATTATTTGTATGCCTTCCATGCATGCATGGATTTCTTTTATTTCCTCCAATAGAACCAAGAAATTTTGCTGACTCACGAAGACGATGTGAGGACAATGTTTTTAGAATCCTGTGAGTGCAAAGATGTGTCTTTGTAGAGCAAGAGCACTATTGAATAATTTTTTTTGACACGACACAGACTGGTAAGTTTTGGTATTACAGTTCCATACTCATTGTATTATTTACTAAAATGTTCGTATGTGGATGAAGATTATTCATTAGAAAATAAAAAGACGAAGGCATCTCAGGTGGGCTGACTGCGTTCGTGAACTTATAGAATTTTATGTACCCGTTCCTGAGCTTGGCTTATTGTGCTTTCCTCTTAACGAGCTAATCGCTTCAATCATCCTGCATTAATCAAAAATCCCTAATCCATCATCTCCTACAGGGTTTCACCCTTGACACGACCTGAACAGGGGGTCTTCATTCCAAATTGTTCACATCTTCTCAGAGAAAAGGATGAGGACTTGGGATATGAGGATGAAGAGGAGAAAAAATAATATCTGGGGACGACGGACGCTTTTCGTGTCTCGTCGCAAAACTGTCACGACACTCCAAAAGCTTTTCTTTCATCTTTCTTTTTAAATATTCCTCATCCCTGATTAAAATGGTGATACATAATACCCAGATGAAGGCTTATGTTACGGCTAAGGTTAAATTAGTATTATTTTTGAATGAAACGAGACCATGACTTATTTTTTTCTAAATTACTAATGGTATACGCAATGAGGTTGTGTAGAAATAAAGTCTTCACATAATTCATCTGCTTTGTCATTATTAGAATTGACCATAACATAAATACGTAATCAAATCAAAAGTCTAACAATACATAAGTTGGTTCGTTCCTTGTTCCTTCTCCTAAGAAATTTGGATCAGATTTGACGGGGTGAACATGCATGGTTCATAATGAGTAGGTCTAACTCATAACATATGACAAAGTATTCTCTGATCTGCATCTCACTGCATTGTTGGGTTCTCCTCACGGATTTCATGACAGGAATGACAATATAATACACACGAGAAGGGGGAAGGTGAACAAAAGTTGGAATGGAATGTTTCAAACAAAATGTTGACCTCTCAACTTGACCATGCATGCAGTCAGAGTGACAATGAATTGAGCCCTTTCTTAATACATACATACATATGCACTTGTAAACTTGTAATGAATACTTACCTTTAAGGTTAAGGTCAAGAAGACCACACATTGTATTTCAAATGAAATTATAGACTGCTTAGATCGTGATGAAGACTATTTTGAAAAAAATTAATTGTCACGTTTTAAAGTATAGAAAATCTCTTTTGATCAGTGCATAGAAAGCCGCCCAAGCCATTGCTCCATCAAATTGGATCCAATGAAATATTTTCACTTTCCCTCATTAAGTGAAAATTCAAAATAACCCTGAAGAGAGAGCAGAAGGAAAGCAATTGAACCAAATGGAAATTAACTCAGAAGGAACGACGATCATCTAGGGTGACGTTGAGTTATTTACGTAAACGTTGAAATACACTTATTTCGAATCTCACAAGGAAATTTTCGAAGGCGTTGGGCCAGGATTCGACGGAGTCATTGTATACCTTCGGGAATAACAATTTAGAAATATAAGTATATAAAATCATGCACAAAATTTTAGAAACTTGGAAATACAATATTATAGAACGTTGTCAGATATTCATGAGAATTAATTATATTCTAGCAAATTTTATTTTGAAAGCAGGAATTCCACGTAAAAGCAAAACCATATCTGCAATGGCTGCCGCAAATCTTCTACAATAGAGCTCAAACCTTTTTCAATTTAATTTCCTCAAAATATTGCAGACATCATTTCAGGTAATCTGCCATTTGGAATCACCGTTAAAATCAAACAGAGGTCAGGAATTTGATTATTTCACTAATCGTAAGCAACAAAATCGATGACGTGATTTCTGCAATCGAACTAATCGCTCAATTCGATCCTCCTGATGTGTAAGAAAAATGTACGATAATTATGAAGGGTATTGACACCTCGGGAGTGTCCCTCGTTAGTCATTGACGAAGAGCCCGGAGCTGGATTGGAATTCTACAAACTCCGACGGAATGAGAAAGAATCGACGAAGTGAGACGCTCTGAGAAATTAGTCCAATGCCTTTTTCTTCCTCGAGTCAGTCTGTCTGGTGTAAATATATACAGACTTAGTAAATGTATACCCTGTCTGTGTAGAGTTAGAGAAAACCTGAGCCCAACATACTTTCCCCGTATGTGTAGCTCTTTGTTTGGAAGAAAATCACATTAGACTATAATCACTCTGCATTGTATTTAACCACATGAAAGAAAAACTAGGATTGGAAATGCCTTTGATGTGAACCCAATTAAACTCGGTTATATTCCAGCAGAGAAGCACACACAGTACTCAGTCAGTTCCGTCCGGTCTAGTCTACCAAGACCATGCAAGATCGATTTTCAAATCAAATTCCAAATGAAATGTATTTTTTTTCCTCGTTGACTCTTGTACAGAATACCCTTGGTGTATGTATTTACATGGAAACAATCAATTCTACTTTCTCCGGGACGAAAACGAAACGAAACATATCATTACCTCACGTTGCATTAAAGGGAGAAGAAAACGACTGGGACTACCTATGTACGACTGCTCAGATTCAATTAATCAAATTACAAAGGCTTTTCATAGGAAAAACGAAGAACTAATCAAAATCAAAGTAGTGGCTCCGTAGTAGTTTATTCTTCAGAATTGAGCATGTATAATGGATGTTGGTTGTACGACTATGTATGACAATGTCCCTGTAGCAAGGAAACCACTTTTTGTGTGAAACTCATAAGACGTTCAATATTATTCATCTCAGGTGTTCTGGTCACAATTATAAAGGTTTTGTCACGAATTAAAACTATTTTCTAGGGATAAATTGGAACACGCATCAGTAACAACAAAAATTTCCTACAAATTGATCCTACTAATGCCGATGGCACTTTAAAAAATTTCTCGGGTGGGTTTTTGAGTTGATCCATATTCTACATGGACAGCGGTTTCCTTGTAAAGGAAAGGTAAATGAACTGCACAAACATTGTCCGTATATATTCAATCAATATTATCATTAACCAACTTAATAATATGTGTATATGAGACCGTACACGTACTTGTAAGGATAGGATTGATGTACCTGGAACGTAACTTGCAATGCATTGTGCTCAATTTGTCAAATCAAAGTTTCTGAAGAAGTTTTTCTTTGCGGTTAATATATTTACAAGTACAGAAATGATGGAACAATAATGCTCATAAAACTTTGTATTCTTTTGTACACATTAAATTCTTGGTTATGAATAATGACAGGGATTGAAGCCGTAGAAAATAATTGGCAGGTTTCCTGGAATTTGTTTAGAATTCGGTGTTGGCGCACGTACTCATGTTTGTACGGATTAATTACACAGTACATTTATTTTACAATTAATTGGAATGCTGGATTGTCATTGGATTATATTACACAAATAACACTCATTGTGGAACCATTTCATGTTTTATTAGAAATTTTACTTCCGTTCGAGCATTTGAATATTCAACATTGTCATAAATTGAAACTTCAGTCAACAATTAAGTACAGGGTCATTAATTTCTGTGTCCTGGTCTGAATGGTTGTCAGAGAGTGTGTGATTTACTTCCTGTATTTTATGTGAAGTGTTAGGAGCCAAAAATATTTATTTTTTAACATTTATTCAGAGATACACAGTGGGACAACTTGCAGAAAATCAATCTCCTACAGGACGGCTTCATTCACTTCATCAAATGATTTGCGTCTTGACGGTATGTACATTTTTATTTCAAACTTCGTTTCCATTATTTTAAAAATTAAATTAAATTTTAGCAATGCAAGTCCGGCACAATTTTGGTAAGGTCGTCTGAGAGGATTAATAAATCGCTGGTAATTAATTTGAATTATTTTATGCAAATGAGTGTGTTTACCCTGGAGTGTGAAAGTTCTGTGGTTCTATAGACTCCGTAAAGAAAGTTAGGAAGTGAGTTCCGCGCAACTCTTCCTCCTCATTTGATTCGCCTAGTAATTAACGCTGGGCCTTTCTCTTTGGAGTTTAATTAGTGGCTGAGCCTCATGCAAATGAGGGGAAGAAGGCGGAGAACTTGACTCTGTCCACCAACCAAAAAGCATGGAATTTCGACTATCATCCTCATCATCGCATGCCTGCTGTTGTTGCTGCTAGGTAATGAATCACGCTGATTTTAGAGATGAGAAAGATACACCTGTAATCTCGTACACGTAGTGCATAGTCTATCCAAACCTAAGAGTCTATTCTAAGCCGAAGTCAGAGTCAGAGTCAAGATATAGATAATGCATTCATACATTCCGAGATGAAAACGTTGATTAATGAACGACTCGTCATCGTCCTCCTCATCAAGGCATGGCCGGCCATATTTTACTCAGCTACGCTACAAACATTACTCATTCATAAATAAATATTAAATATCACTTCAGGAAGTCCGTCGCCTGACTATAGTCCGACTCTGACAGACTGAATGTTAAAGTCATTTCTCGGGTTCCTATTTCGTATTGGTTGATCGTTAATCATCTATTGGGGGAAATGTGTCTATTAATTCAATTTTTATTGTTTTCTTTTATACTATTCGCAATTTTAGAGGCTTGTAAAGCAAATTACTTTTTAATTTATTGGTAATCGCTTTACAATCGTCGAAATTCGAGTGTAGGGCGTATTCACCTTTTCATCTGGCATCAGGAAGATACCCTTAGTGGTAAAAAGAAACGACTCTGTGGATTGTCCGGTATAGGCAGGTGCCGGACAATTACGGACACAGAATACACATGCCACGTGCTACATTTTTCGCCATACCAGATGCCAGCTGTTATGCTAACATGTCACTTTAGAGTAAAATTCAACAAAATAAAATTGGTATAGAATTTCCATACCCAGGTGGAGTCTTATTCAAGGGTTGGGCCGTCTTACTGCTTGGTTTTCTCTCATTAGCGAAATTATGTGGTTGAAGAGAAGTGCGGGTTGTATGGAATTCCTATATTTTCTCTACTATTTTCTACGGCAAAGAAATAATAACCATTTTGAGAAATATGGTAGGTACCCACATCACGTCATATTATTTGAACAAAAGATTTCCCACAATTCTTAAGGTACACTCTTTTTGAATGCTGGTTTTGCTGCTTGCTGCTCTTGACTCTCCCATATGCAAGCACATAAATTTACTCCCTTAATGATTTGTTGAAAGAGCTAAAGACAAGTCTCATGCATGACACAATAGCGCTACGAACGACTACAAACCCAGAGGAAGAGAGAAAAAAAAGAGAAAGAAGAGAAAGCAAAAGCAAAAAGGGAGACAATCAAAGACAAGAAGAATGCTTCCCTGGTTTCTGCTTTTGATGATCCATTTTGTGTCTTGGAATCGATAAAAACCCCGACTTAGTGGAGCTGACATGACATATACATATACACTCAACATATACATACACAGCACCAAATATACACAAGGTTTAACACAGAATAGATTCATCGTGATCGGGTCTTTCATATAAATATGTTGTTATGTTGCCGTTCATGCATATTTTCAGGCAATATCGGACAAATATACTATGCCAATAAAATCTATGTATCCAAGGATTCTGTCTGTGTCTGTCTGTCACACCGTCCATCCTCTCACTATACCCCGGTCTTTGCAGTGAAAATGAAACGGGATGCTCCCTTTGATCCTACTGTTCATTCCAAAATAATAGGCGGCTGGAGATTCCATAACTACGGATGATTCCACGAAAACAACCCAGCTAAAAATTTTAGACAAATGTACAGGGCTAACGGACAAGTAAACAAACTATTTTCCCTTAGCAGCCGCCTATTATTTTGGAATGAACAGTAGGTGGATGGTTCATTCTCGAACCTTGGGTTTTCTAGTTGTGTTATAATAGTCTAGTGTTTCTGCGGACCTAAAATCTTTCGACTATTTTAGGAGACCTTCTGAAGCCTATTTAGAACCATTACAACCGATACGTGATAATGGTTCTGAGACTTTCTATTAATTAATGCATGTTTTAATGATCATTTATGACAAGTACTTCCCGAATTGCATAAAACTGTTCACAACTGTGAAATTTCAAATATTATAGTTAAATCCAATTAACAAATAATCCAGTTGATTTGGAAAAAAACTTATTAACACAACCCAGTCCATATACACACAAATAACGTGAAAGTGCTGTTGGACTGCAACATATATAAACATTACTCCCAAAAAATATAAAGTTGTCATCTCTCTCTCGGGCGACGGCGAGGCATCTGAACACAATACAAATAATATGAGGCATCCTAGGCTGGGAAAAGAAAGTGGATTAATCTTTTTTTTGTCTTCACGGGGAACAAATTTATTGCTCACTTTTTTTACCCGCCCTCGTAATACAATATATAATATAATATGAGCCAAAAGCACCCGCACCCCGCTTTCATCCTTCTCCACTTTCCTACGCATTACGCATTACACATTTGAGTAAAAATGTGAAAGTGCGTGAGTTTTCTTCGAGAAAAATGTACTGTGTACGTAAATATACGTACATATATAAAGTTAAGTAATAATACTCGTCTTTAATGACTCGCCGTCCAAAAATACCATCAGAATTCCGGAAAACCATGCAATATTCTGCCTTAGCCTGACCACGGTTTCTACTTGTACGTAAGACTCAATTTCCTCCACGGACTGAGTGCCAGCATTGTGTTGTACATAGGCGCAGTTATATATCCATGCCAAGTTCTTACATATCAAATGTTCATGAATTCTCTATTATTACGTCCATTAAGTAAATTTTATAAAAAATTTCGTAAAATTATCCAAATCTCGGCACTGCAATGAATATGGCTGTAATACTTACAATTAGCTCAATTTTTAGATTCTTGGTGACATAAGAATAAATTGTCTATTCTCCGATTTTCTCTGTAATGTATTCACATATACAAATTCACAACATCATTAAGCACAAATAAGTATTATCATTAAGTAAGTTCAGAAGTTCAAAGCGTTCGTGGTCGTAATTCAATTTAGGACTAAAAGACCATGGGGTGATGTTTGTTGTGAATGTGATGAAATCCAGACTCGAGAAATCCCGGGGAGCTATTTGGTTTGAATGGGGCTTCGCACGCAATATTTGTTCTTGCTATTAATTCATACACCCGAACCCGGTACAGTAGGAACGAACAAAGCACCGAATTCGGAGTAAAACATTTAACGGAGAAAGATATGCGATATACATTCTACAACTTGATGAAAGGTAGCAAGTAAACCGGGCCGTCGAGTGAGACCTGACCAGGTAGGTAATTTATCTCTTCCGCCCGTCCACCAAAAGAAGAAAACTCATCACATCACGAAATATTACTAATTACCCGAATTAATTATTGATTAGAGACCAGGTGTGTTTTTCACAGGAAATTATTAGACTGGTGTGCAGACACAGGACAGGATACAATGCAAATCCATACTTACATAGACATAAAGATAGACAGCCGGGTCCTATTAAAAACTTGGGGCTTATAAAAACAGACAATACGACACAGTAGCTCAGGTTGGGTTTAATTCACAGGGAAAGAGAAAATTAGATCATGAAAAATGGATACAATAACCGAAGTCTACCTTAGCTTGGCTTAGGGGCCCAATTTCTTTAGTCAACGTTGTGTACCTGGGTCTGCCTGCCTGTTTGTAATCATCACGAATGCCTACGTACACTGTTCATATACAAAAATTGAGAAGGGAGAGGGCTTGATTGTAAATATCTGGTCAGTCAAAAATTCAACCACGACTCATGAGTCCAGCAGTTGCTGATCAGATTTGGTAAGATTTGAATTCCTCGAACATATAATTGTAGATAGGGTTCTCCACTGAAATATTCCTGCTACTAGGGACCGAATGGAAACATTCTAACATTTTATCGGAAAAGCATACTGAAATGAGGCAGCATATTTTACAATAACTTTCAGGACAATTAAAACCGAAATTTGCTTCTGAGTACCGTCCCTTGTGCGGATATCTCGTAGCATAGCCACCAACCAGCCTTCCTGACATCTCTACAAATTTAATGAGCAATTTATTTTTTCTACACATCTAGTATACTTGTCCGTCCGTCCAATTGTCATCTCCACTGTTATTATTATTAGTCCTGCCATGGCAGAAAAAGGAAACGGAGAGACAGGCTGATGCACGACACTGCATTGGATTGGAGAAAGTGTATACGACGTTGTATACTACACAGAGTTAATTTGTTCATTGATTTTGATGGGAATTCTGGGTCTGGCGCGTGTAGTTTCTAATAAGACGTCTAAGTCTAAGTCTTGAGTCGTCTGGTCTGGGCAAAACTTTTGCAAATGACAGTGTGGAGCAGAAGTGGAGAAATTCTTATATGCCTAGCGCAGAGTATTTTCTCAGGTAATCAAAATAATGAGGACTGGTGGTGCAGCCGCTGTCATTTCACTCATCTTTGACCACATTACCCGGGTTTTTGCTATACTGGTGGAAATGAGGAGGTATTTAACCTTGCGGACTGGAAGATAAAGATACGAAGAACAGTTGTTGGTTTATTGGGTGATGATGAGTCCAAGGCTTGACCGGCCAGACCATACCATACCATACCAGACCAGACTCATTTCTCTACTACCCGGGTTTTTTGATGAGTCTGTTTCTCTTACAAGAAATTACTTTTTTTCTTCAGCTTTCTCATGTGCGGGTGAATGGGCACTCGGACACTACTAGGAAGAGGTTCTTGTACGCTCTGCTTTAACTTTACTTTACTATGGAAAGAAGAAGAAAAAGAAAGGGAAAGAAGACGAAGAAAAAAAAGACTCATTAACTACTTTTAGCGGGTTGTTGGGTTAACTGAGGCGAAAACATTGTGGCTCACAATAATTAAAGGAAGTCTGTCTACTCTACCGTGTGTTTGCACTTGATTCTTTCCACTCCTTAGAATCCAAGTGAGAGAATATAACAAACGCAAAGAAGGGCCAACGCTCTCTCGAACCTCGCACTAACAAGTGTGAGTGTGACTGGATATGTTGAGTTCAGCTTTAGAAATCTAGTAACTGATTTTCAAAGATGCACATTAAAATATTATTTTTAGTTTTCAATCTCTTTAAGATATGATCAAATATTGGCGTATTCTTGTAATAAAATAGGTCCTTGCCATTCCATTTGATTCGAGTTGTAAATTGCAATGAATATCAAACCTAATTAGGTTTACAATTTCATAAGATCTTCCTGGATGAGAATTTTGTACAACAAATCGCGTTAAATTTTTGAAACATTGATATACTGTTCCTCGAGGTTAATTTGAGCAAATATTCCGTCGTATGTGCTTATTCAGGCCTCGTAAACTCTCAAATTAGTGGTCAAATGGAGAAACTGAATTAAGGAAGGAAAAGCATCACCCGAATACGTCATCCCGTGACAAAATCACTTCTGGAATTAAAAGCCTTGGAAATTGTAGACTTGATGATTGCAGAACTCAACTACGACGTTCAAATGACGAAAATGTAATTATCAGAGAAGTGACGGTAACATAAGGCTGGAAGACTCTCTTTTTGGCAAACTTAGGTTTAGTTTCGGAATAGAGTTTCGTCCGGTCGTTTGAGTTCACTCCGCATAGAAAAATAAATAAGAGGGAAAGAGAGAGATTGAGACGGACGGATGGACTGGACGTAAGAATGGGTTGGAACTGAACTCCAAAGATTAAAGGCTCAACACGTAGATTAGCACAGCCACACTTAGAGCTTTTCACCAATTTACTCTTTGTTCAATTACATGAATCTATGTATATAGGAGTGGACTTTACTCTGTAAAAGGAATACAGGGGAGTCTGAGTCTTCAGACAATTAACGCAACTTGCGAGCCCAAAGAATGTCTTAATGAAGAAAACTCCATCCTTTCACGTCACCGGCAAATGGAATCTAATTGAAGAGTCTTGTTAATTGATTTACTTCGTGTGAGCTACGAGATGGACATGGACACACAATTTCCATCCGCCCTCGCTTTCTTTTGCGAAAAGTATTCCAAGAGAAAACACTTCTTTCCTTACAGAAATTGTACGCAAGCATAATTACAACTTATGTGTGTTGACGAATTGAAGAAACTTCCACGTGCGCAAGAATATCAATGTCTAGCAACTACATTGCCGTGCCTCCTTACATTTACACCAACAATTTTGAGCAATTAAAATACAGGGTAATTATAAAGGAGAGGGCACACACGTTATGAAAAAATATTAGCCGTTGGAAATCGCTGTATTTTTTATAAGTTGTAGCCCTTGTCTTCCTGAACAACTTTTGTGAAGGTCGTACCGCCGAAAGTCGGATCGTTTGACTCCTAAAAATACGCAGGTGGGCATGTGTGATGGAGTATTGTGACTTTCGCTTTCACTCTACGTCATCGCGCATGCTTACCTATGTGTTCCTAGCTGCAAAATGCCTAAACGTTTGGGGGTAGGACCTTAACAAATGTTGTCCAGAATGACAAAGAGATATAAAAAAATCCAGCGATTTCCAACGGCGTACATTTTACCATAAGGTATGTGCCCTCTTCTTCGACTTGATTTTGCTATGTTTAAGTTAACCAACTATCTCCAATGTCGTTGCGCGATGAGAATGTTGCGCGCAACAGTAAAATACTTGATCAAGCATTTTCCCCCAAACGGGAAGCAATAAATAATAGAGCACTATGCATAATTTTTATTTGCTGGTATAATTTTCAATTTCCGCGTACGCGAGGACTCTTGAATTAGCAGCAGGATTGGACTTTATCTAGCACTTTTTGTAAAACGGAAGGATATGAGTATGAATTTTTTGTTGAAAACAACCCATGAAAAGAATATGAACGGATATGGATAAGACGATGCAGTAAAATAATGTAATGTAGTAAAGGTCGGTCGTAAGGAAAGGAATATCTACAAATAATTCATCTGACTTCATTCGCCTAAGGTTTTAGGGTGCATTATAATCTAAGAAATTCTTCCAGCCTTCACAGATAAAATCACATTCCACCACATTTGAGTCCGGGAAAAGCGGGGAGTTTCCTCCACTAGGATTTATGCCAATGACGGAACTTTGCAAATTTTTATGTTTCCAAAGAGTGTGAAACTTGGAAAGTCAGAGCCGTGCAGTTCCAGAGTTATGGGTTTAGCTAGCCGTGCCTTGATCCTCCATAAAAAATACAACGTAACGTACGTGTTGAGTTATGACCCTAGAATTTCATTTTATTTTAGGTTTCCGTAATTATTGAAGCTAGACTTGCTAGTCATGCCGGAATTCCAAATTTCTTGAATTCATAACCAGAAGGGGACTTAGGTTTATAAATTTCAATTCCTTATTCCTAGCTTTGTTTAGTGCGTCGCCGTCACTTCACTCAGATAAATTCAAACGAGATTTATCTTTAAGGGGAAAGGAAAACTGTCCCAACAAATTTCTTCCAATTCTTTTAATTTTTCTTATATTTAGACTTTGATTAATCTAGAGGGTTCAATGAAATCAGTGATGAATAAGCAGTATCATAGATACAATGACATGCGTATTCTCCCTATGTAAGTTATATGAATGAATTTTACATCGCACTAGCGTCTTCTTTGCTTTTCTTTCATCAACCTCCCAATCTATCCCCTCATAATATGGGCGTGAGTTTATTAAATTCATAGGTACAACTGCATGCTCAATAAAAAATAAATCTGAGTGATCTGTGTATGCGTTGCCTAGAACCCTTTAACACAAGTCAGAGATCGTTGACAGGTATGCGGTTCAATGCAGTTCCTTGAGATATGCATCCATGTCCAACAGAATTAAACAGAATCTTCCCTAACAAATTTTTATCTGATCGTCTTATGCAGGCACAGGCGGGCATAACATAATAAGTATTATAAATCAAATCCATTGACTCCATTGATTAACAAACTTAAGGAGTTCGTTTCTATTAACATGTATAATCAACGAGACGACGTTATGAATGATGTCCGTGTGTGTTATTGGTCATTGTTATAGGGCATTGACTATAAATTAGTATTATTATTCAAGGAATTTAACAAGGGAGCTCCTGTATGTGGTATTCAACACTTGTTTTGAAAGAGTAATGTAAACTGCACGCCGCCATCTCAGAGTGATACAAGAAGTGATCCTTTTAACGGTCGAGTTTTAAGATTTATCCACAACGTCGCTATTTAATTAAACCCCGTCCTAAAAAATATGAAAAAAGCTTACATTCTTCAGTTGACCACGAGCCGAAAAGAGATTAAAAATTTCTGACCCAGATTTCGATATCGTAATTCGACCTGAGTTGATGATTGCCGGTAAACGTATGGATGAATGTATAAGTCGACTATTTCTCCTTCCCGCCTCCATATCCACACCCCTCTAATCTTTTTATATCCGAGGTCCAAATTCAATGACGATGTCATCCACGAACATACACGAAAGTTGTTTCAAAAATTCATAGCATCTCCTGATAGGGTTTTTTGAGAAAAACTTTGTCAAAGTCTGTGTCCTGACCTCGCTCCAACTATCGACCAAAAATATCAACTCTCAACGCTTTCCACTCCCTGAGGAGAAACAGGGCAAATACTTATTCAATTATTCAAAAGCTCTGGTGTTTATATAGATTTTGGCTATTTCTGGCAACTGCTATGAATAGCTTGTTGATATCCCTTGTGAGAGTAATTTACCTCTGATGTAATAAAATGAGCAATAGTTAGTGCCAAGGATTATACATATTATTATTATTAAAATTATGATAGGTTTTATTGACTCTCTTGAAGGCAGAAGGACTTGAGTTTAAGCATAGAATATTTACTTAGGAATAAACTAGGACCTCGTCTCTCTTTTTTCTTAATTAAATCTCACAGTTGGGCACCACTGACTCCAAGGAGAAGAAAATAATACCCGTGTCCTCCTCCAGACTCCAAAAGCAAAAACCCAACGCACCTGCATACTAAAATTACTAAACACTAGCGAACTCTTGTCATTGCTCTTGCCACTGCAGTGCCATGGCCAGTGCCGACTACCAGTCACCTATAAATATCTTCTCTGTTTTATTAATGATCTTTCCATACGTTCAACGTTAGGGTCACCGTCACTCAAGGCGAAAAGGATATCTGTAATTATAACCAAAATAATCCATGTCACGGTCATAGCCAAAAACAAGACACTTGGTTGTAGTTTAGTTTTTTGGGCTTGCTGATTATCTTTTGTAATTTTTCACGTAACTGAATACTGTCCTTGCGAAAAATGATTCTAAAAGTCCAAAACCTGAAGTGGGAAGTAGTTAGGAGCCTGTCCGCACGTCAGACGACCCAAAATAATATCTCGAAACCTGAATGGTTTAGTTACTTCTGTAGTGTCTATAACTCAA
>JAQFYE010001901.1:0-20408 GCA_034694305.1 Protaphorura glebata | reverse complement strand
CAGTGTCTCGCCGCATCCTATGTTAAAGCTCTCACACTGACACGCTATGCTAACTTCTCATCCTAGAACGCTATGGTTTATGTTAAATTGTTTACAGACCTACGAATCCGTGATAATTGTTATGATTTTACTTCCAAAAAGTTCCAAGAATTTACGACTTTCTTCTGGAGAGGACGCGTCCGCTTCAGTCAGCTCATACTCAGGAAATCACAAGAATTTTTGGGTTCGACAAAGCCGAATGGTCACCTTTCGTTTTCAAATACGTGGCTCCCGAACAGCTAACTTTTAATTTTGGAGGAACGAAAAGCGTTTGAAGATTTCACCGGAGATGCGATTATAACTTGGATTCGAAATGAAACTGATACTTTGTAAACCCAACTTTAACATGTAAATAACACAATGGCTTTAAAATGGACGGAAAATATGAATTGAAAGAATGTGAAACTAATTATTGTATTTGTATTTGATGACTCTAATTAAAATCTAACCCAATTGTAATAACGAATGGTCGAGTCCTGAGCACGTTCAAAACCTGTCATTGGAATCAGACGATGATAATTTATTTTATTCTTGTGAACAATTTACCAGCAAGGATAAGTGGAATAAATTCAGCCTCCCAAATTGTTCACTTGGAAAAGTCTGATTATACTTCTAAATTTCAGTTTCGGTTTTTGAAATTATCTGTGCATAAAATAATCAAAAAATACTTAAAGCAAAATTATATACATTCTGGTGGGAATGCAATCCCAATTAATCTCCGGCTCCTTCCAATTAGACTAGAAGATGTGAAGGAATAGTTGTCTCACTTTTTTTCTGATAATAACTCACAAATTAACGGTGGGAAATCGTAGAGGGTTAACGAGCATTCTGCAGACGAATTAGTTTGATTATTGGCTGATCCATCTGAGGCTGTAGATGGAATAGATTAAGACTTTCATACATGAATGCGTCCGAAAAACAAGACGACTCTAGATCCCTAAATATTTCTACAAATGCGGATTTCCCTAATTTTCCCAGAAAATATTTCAGTTCCAAATTTGAATGCAATCTGCAAGGTGTCAAATGTTAAAAATAGATGTTTGATTATATTTTTACGGCAAACAAAACCTTAAAAGCTATTGTGGATAATAATTAAGTGTACAAAAGTGCAAGTGGTCCTCATGAACCTTTTCAACACATTTGTCACGAGTCAACAATTCTTTGGTCATGGAATGTGTACAATACGACCGGTTTACCCCCGTGTGTCGTCTTTTTGTTTTAGCAAATAGCATTACAGTTTAGCACTAACCAATGGGTATAACACATATTTGGCGTCCTGTAATTAATAATTATCTCTATTGACTCGAATACATTTTTATAGCCTACCGTGGGAAAATTTGAAAAAACTCTCGACTTTAAATCAAACCATTAACTTATCTCAAGAATCGAGTAAATCACAGGGTGTCTCAGATTGCTTTACACATCATACAGTTTATCCAAAATTTGAGATTTCAGAGAGGAATAAAAATACCGAATACGTATAGAAAATGTAAACGGATGTAATATAGCACCTAATTTCCACATTAGGAACAGAAAATCTATGGATCACCTTGAATCGAAGTAATCTTGAATCGACACGTTTATTAAATCATTTTTGCTTTACTAACCGAAAACTGACAGACAGATTTTGCAGCAAACATGTATTTAACATCATTAGTGTGTAAAGAAGCAAAATGAATATCACATATTGACTACGATTTTGATGTTAACCTAAAGCCAAGATGTTAATTTTGCGCAGTTACCAGTTAAGACTGGAGAGTAGTGTAGAATTGCCATTATAATATACTGTGCTCACATTTTTTTCTTTAAACATGAAGTGTCATATCTTAATCATTTTCTTGTCCACTTTCATTGTTAGCAATATTGCGGTGGTTAATAAATATTCAAAAGAAGAACGCGTTGCACTTGATAAGGTAAGTTCACAGAAAATGCGGCGGAAAATGTCGTCAAAAATTTATATTACAGCGGAAACGGCAGCCAAATTATTTCTTCTGATCTTGGGGTTGCAAAACGTGGAACATATCCAGTAATATAGAAATTACGATCAGTCGTATTTTTGTACAAATTAAGTCATGAAATTAAGCTGGACGTTTTCTTAAACATCTGAATCTAAGTTGTCAAAAGGTTATTCTCATCGTAAACTTATACAGAAAATTCAGATTCTTTGAAATACCTGGTGGCCTCTATGCTACGTCTACTAATGCTTTAAATAATTTTAAAACTACTGCTTCTGTTGTATTTGAATTGAATGGTATTTTAAATTTGAATTATGTAGTTTCGTCCATTGGTCCTCGATGTCCTTACACACGATCACCAACACCTCGATAGTTATTTAATCCTGTGGTTAAGAGGTAAGGTCCAAATATAATACAAGATATGAATTTTGAAACTTCATCGTATTATTTTTTTAATTTTCAGCTAGAAATTTGAATCTAAATGCTGCAAACCAGATGCTCCGAAAGGTTTGAATTGCATGTCCATGCTTATGTATTATTATCTTCAATGAGGTACTGATTGTGCCGAACATACATTGAAAAGTTGAGACCCAAGCGCAAAAATAGACGATAATCCGTCATTCTTTAAAGAATGTGCAATATCTGAATTCTGTCATCGCAAAAGTCAGGGTAGATAACAAGATCAGAGTACTATACCACTAGTTTTTTTCCCATCGTTTCTTGTACTTTCATATGAATGAAGAAAGATGCAAGCACATTAATACATAGAAGAATGAGATTAGGTTTGAGGAGGATCAGACGACGCAGTACAATAAATGCTGGGCTTATTTCCTAAGGTACCGGTTTCAATTCCTAGCAGGCTCAAATAATAATGCAAACATCGGTTTTCTGCTATACTTGTACAAATTGTGAGCCATTATTTGCTTAATTATTCACAATAAGATTCTCACTTCGTCTTCCTTGGGTACATTAGGATGGCCTGAATTGTAATGTGCCATTCTGTATATGAACTGAAATAGCAATTCAAATAATGTTAAAAAATACAATAATTCACAAAAGACGTGCACATTTTATGATTTACGATTTACTGTACGAATCTATTTGTTTGCGGCGAGGCCAGCATCATTGGAAGACAGAGTTCGTTAATAATGAACAATATTTGCTATTATAGGACACGTAATGTTAATCACATTAATTATTTATCATGTATATAAAAATTCTAAATTTTCCCGCCAATGATAATTTACAGGCTCAAAAATGGAGGAAGGATAACAAAATTGATACTATTTTAGAAGAGCAGAGTGTGTTTGACGGAATTGGTTTCCCAGACTCCATTGATGAAGTTGACAGGGAGGGCAGACCAGGTTAGTTACGGACACCATATCATTTGCATCTAGTTTTCTGGAGAAAGAAAAAGATGGTATCGCTGCATTGTAATTTATTTTTCGTAGTAATTGCCTACTCTGCGTCAAAACTTGACTTGCGGCGTCTTCTTTTGGAAGGAAAACGACAAAGAGTTCTCAGGAGTCAAATCCAGCTTTGGGAAAAAATGATATTAAAAGCAAGTGAAGCTTCAAATCGGACCGGAACTGAAATATCTCAAGTCGTTAACATTGCCGATTATCAAGGCTTCAGTAGACAACAACACTTGTGTATCCAATGTCAGCTAAGACAGAAATCAATTCTTGTTTCCATTCAACACATTCTATATTAACAAATCCTTCATTTGGCAGGTTTTTCCTACACACAAGAATGGACTGAATTGTACGAGAATTATTATCCGGGATTCATCAACTTGGTGGTCTTAGTGAATGGTTAGTTGTGTCTTGACATCTTAATGCATTCTAGTAATTTAGCATATTATCTATCCGTCGCGTCCTTGAAAAAAGCGAAGAGAAAACTTATATTCTGCTCCAGAAAGGGGTTAAAAATTCCTCACCCAACGACTTTCAATTCCAATCAATTCAAAATCTCCTTCCCGCCAACCTAACCACAGGCCAGTACAAAAAATCTTGCTGTACCCTGAATTCAATGATGACGTCATTTAAAAATTCATAACATCGCATGCGGCGTCGACCCTAACCATTGACCAAGAGCTCAACTCTCAACGCTTTCCACTCTCTGAGGAAAAGCATGTGCTAAAGTATTCAATTATTCTATCCTTAACTCTACTTTATGTAACTAAAATTTAATTCTGAATTTGAGTAGAATGTACACACAAATTTAATCGAGCTGTTTTTGATTATTGATAAGTTCCCAGGATCTACGAATTTCTGCTTGAAAGAACTCGTCCGCTTTTCTCGCGCCATACGCGTGAAACGACACACTTATTTGGATTTGATAAAGCCGAATGGGTGGCATTCCTTGATAAACATATTGCACGAGAGCAACGAACATTTAAATACGGAGGAACGAAGAAACCGTGAGGGTGACAACAAAATTTATAACAAATGTTCAACATAATGATATCTGAAATAAAAACTGAGCACGAAGTCGTACTAGCAGAGATATCAAGTGCTACAATTATTTAAATTAATTTTCCCGAAACACTTGACTCCGGTGACGAAATACAATATAAATTCTTAGATCCTGTCTGATATGTTTGATTGATTGATTCCAATTTATTCTAAATGCGAAGCCAAATGGAGTTAGCTCTCTCAAATTGGCATAACCGGAGCTAAGCTAATATCTGTGTATTAAATCATAGCAAAGACGGACGTGCCTCCATTAATGTGAAATCACACGACTGTCCAACCAAAACGTAATATTTCAACTGTACACTCCTAAGAAAATGCAACAATTCGAGAAATACCATTTTTTAATTTGTGTTTCATTATGAACATACTTAATATATTTCACAAGTCAAGAATTGTTTGGTCAGTGCGACCGGATTACACCCCATCGCATCAGTCGGGTTTTGGTGTTAGCAAGTGGCATTACAGTCCAGCTCTAACCAATTCGCAATTTATAATTATGTCATAATTAGTAACTTTCCATTCAGGCTGGGAACAATTTTATGGTCTACCATGGGAAGATTCGAATAGATTTTCGACTTTAATTCAGACCATTGCGTTGCATTGATTTATCTCAAGAAGTTAATACAGGGTGGCTCAGAATATATTTATATTCCCAACTGGCCTAACTTTGAGGTCCCAGAGGGGAAAACACCACTGAAGATTAAGATATACATATGGTTTCCAGACAATTCAATTCGAATTCGATATGGGAAATAATTTCCACTTAGGGTACAGAAATAATGAGTTAAAGGGAAATAAATAAATAATAATTTCGCCGAATACCCACAACTTACTAAATCACAGATATAAATCCATGCGGAATATATAGTAGTCCCACCCTCTCCTAGCAACGAGGTTATGAACCACCCTGCGAATCAAGGACAACTTGAACTAGCTGTTCTGCTAATCATTCTTACTTATCTCTAGACAGATGGATTTTCCAGCATTTTAAAATCATTAGTGCGAATTGTAACATAACTGGTTTGCAAAAAAAATATATTGGTAACACCTCATATCTTCACTAAGATCTTGGCGTTAATCTAAAGCCAAGATGTTAATTTGGCGCAGTTACCAGTTAAGACTGGAGAGTGTAGAATTGCCATTATAATATACTGTGCTCACAATTTCTTCTTTAAACATGAAGTATCAGATCTCAGCAATCATTCTCTTGTTCATTTTCATTGTTAGCACTGTTGCGGTAGTCGATAAATATTCAAAAGAAGAACGCGTTGCACTTGATAAGGTACGTTGACACATTGACCGAAAAAACATCTGAATTCAAGATTTCAAAAGGTTATTCTGATTGTAAACTTATACCGAATTACCAAAATATCTTAAATTCCTTGTGGATACTACATATACAACTTGTACTAATATGTACTTTAAACAATTTTAAAACTACTGTTTCTTTGGTTTTATATAAATTCGAATTATGTAGTTTCGTCCATTGGTCCTCGATGTCCTTACACACGATCACCAGAAGCTGGATAGTTATTTAATCCTGTGGTTAAGGGGTAAGATCCAAATAAGTACAACTGATATAGTGTTATATTAGTTTTAGTTCTAACTAAGTTCTTTAATTTAGTTCTAGTTCCCGGAACTAGAACTAGAACTTAATGTAAACTTTAGAACTAGAACTAAAACTAAATTATCACGCGGAGCTGTACTGGAATTGAGTTCTAATTGAGTTCTAATTGAGTTCTTTATATAGTTATAGTTTCCACGCTTCCGTGTAGAACTAATTTGGAACTAGAGCTAAAATAGAATTCGAGTGGAACTAATTAGAACTAGAACTAGAACCTTGAGTTGGGTGTGGAACTAGAACTAACTAGAACTAATCAGAACTAATATAACACTAAACTGATAGTGATATAGCACATTAGTCTTCAAACGTCATTGTATCTTTCTTTTAATTTTGTTTCAGCTAGGAATTTGAATTTAAATGCTGCCAACCAGATGCTCCGAAAGGTTTGCATTGCTTGAATTTGTACCTTTATTTTAATTGACGTGGTAAACCTACATAGCAAAATGTTGAATTAAACAATAATCTATCATTTTGTTAAAGAATGTGTGATATCTGAAATCTCTTATAGCACAAGTCAGGATACGCAAGTCACACAGTATTACTTCCAGTGTTTCTTTTCATAACGTTTTCTAGTAGGTACTTTCCTAAAGTATAACTTTCGGGTACATGAAGAAGGATGCAAGCACGTAGGAGGAAGGATCGGATGACCCAGTCAATAAACGTTTGACTTTTTCCTTGAGCTTACGGGTTCAATTCCTGCAGAACCCAAATTCTAATGCAAACATTGGTTTTCTCTTGTATAATCAAATTCTGGGCCATTATTTGTCTAAATTCAGTAAACATAGATTTTGTGTCTGAACCGAAGAAACTGAATGAAATCGATGTTAATGTGATATTAATGATCCGAAATTAAAATAATTTTACAACAATTCAACTGTTCAATAAAGACGCTCACATTTCAGACTACAGGGGATTTTAAAATAAATATTTGAGCTGATCTATGTAATTCTATACCGCGAGACAAACTGAATGGAACCTAGGATTCGTTAATAATGAACAATATTTCTAATAGTTGCAGGCTGCATAATGTTAATCAGATTAAATAATTGTTAGGAATATAGAAATTAGAAAAAATTTCTTCTCACTAATGTTAATTTACAGGCTCAAAAATGGAGAAAGGATAACAAAATTGATACTATTCTAGAAGAACGGAGCGTGTATGACGGAACTGGTTACCCAGACTCCATTGATGAGGTTGACAGGGAGGGTAGACCAGGTCAGTTACGGACACCATCGTTTACATCGAGACATCTGAAAAAAATATGTTATAGCTATATTGTTATTTAATATATTGCAGTACTAACCAACTCTGCGTCAAAACATGACGTCCGCCGGCTTCTCTTGGAAGGAAAACGACAAAGACTTGTCAGGGGTCAAATCAAGCTTTGGGAAAAAATGATATTAAAAACACGTGAGTCTTCAAACCGGACCGGAACTGAAATATCTCAATATATAGCTATTGGCGATTTTCAAGGCTTCAGTAGACGACAACACTTGTGTATCCAATGTCAGCTAAGACAGAAATCAATTCATTGTTTCATTCAGTACATTTCATATATTATATATGTATATGCAACAAGTAATGTTTATTTGACAGGTATATCTTGGTCGCAAGAATGCATTGAGGTGTACGAGAATTATTATCCGGGATTGATGTACTTGACGGTTTTTGTGAATGGTAGGTTGCATTTTAACATTTTGAAACATCTTGAATTTATAAGTTTAATCGAGCTGTTTCATTTACTCACAAGTTCCTAGGATACATGAATTTTTTCTTCAAAGAATTCTTCCGCTCCAATCTCCTTATTCGCGCAAAGTAACAAAAATATTTGGACAAGATAAAGCCGAATGGTCGGCCTTCCTTGATAAATATATTGCACCAGAGCAACGGACATTTCAGTACGGAGGGACGAAGAAACCGTGAGGACAGTCTAAATTATTAAATTAATAAAAATATTCAACACAATGATATCTGAAATAAAAATTGAACACGAAATCGTAGTTGCAGAGATGTCATGTATTACAATCATTTACATTAATTATCCTGAAACACTTCTAAAATGTAGCTTTTGTAAGTAAAAGCAAAGTACTCATAAGACCATATCAGTCCAGGAGGATCAATCTGTCACGCATAGCAAAATGATAAAAGGCTGACTGAACACATACGTATACTACACGACAGTCTAACTAAAACGTAGTATCTCATTCAACCCCGCAACTAAGAAAATTAAATGGTTTCTGGGGAATAGAATTTTCTATACATCATGCTCACAAATTATTTCCTAAGTCTAGAATTCTTTGGTCATGGAATAAGTCTAGCACAACCGGTTTACCATCTTAAGTCCGATTCTGGTGTTAGCAAGTACCATTGCAGTCCAGCTCTAACCAATGCGTAATACACCTATTTAGAATTCTGTAATTAGTAATTTTTCATACAGACTGGGAAAAAATTTTATGGTCTGTCATGGGAAAATTCGAATAGACTTTCGGCTTTACATCAGAACATTTTCGAAGTGTGTCAAGAAGTAATTACAGGGTGAGTCAGAATGTTTTACATTCCCGAATGCAATGGCCTAACTTTGAGGTCCCGGACTGGAAAAACGACAGAGGGTGTGGAACCTATAGAAAATGTTATTCCGACTCAATATGGCAACTAATTTCCACCTGGGGCACAGAAATAATGAAGTATGAAGTCAAAGCGAGTAAAACAGAAGTGACCGATTTTTCTTCAAATTAATCACACCGAATACTCAATGTGAATATATCTCACCCTCTGCTAGCAACTATGAACCACCCTGTATACTTTGAATCAAAGACGATTTGAAACGACTTGTCTGCTAATCATTCTTACTTATCTCTGGACAGATGGATTTCCCAGCCAACATATATTTAACATCATTATTGCGAATTGTAACATCATTGGTTTCTAAATAGAAACTTAAAAAACTCATATCTTAACTAAGATGTTGACGTTAACCTAAAGCCGAGATGTTAATTTTGCGCAGTTATCAATTGAGACTGGAGAGTTAGAATTTCCGTGCCCATGATTTGTTCTTTAAACATGAAGTATCAGAACTTAGTAATCATTTTTGTGTCCACTTTCATTGTTAACACTATTGCCGTAGTCAATAAGTATTCAAGAGAAGAAAGGGTTGCACTTGATAAGGTACGTAGAGAGAAAATTCGGGACAAGAAGTACTGAAAAATGTTTATACCTTAAAGCGAAAACGGGAACTATTGGGTTTTCATAACACGGCCTTTTTGTAATTAAATGTGGCTTGACATAATATATTACCACCCACGAATCGTATTGTTCTATAATACCATTATAATCATGAAATAACTAGGGCATCCAAATTCGAATATTTTCGAATAATATTCGAATAACGAATTATTCGTTATTCGAATATCGCAGTGCATATTGCACTCGAATATGCATTCGGAAATTTAGTCTATTTCAACGCCTATGTTTCCCGCATTGTCCCAGATTCCGTAAGTGGGTGAGTGCCGGAAATTGAATTCGATTCATATGCAGGGCGGGACTGGCTATAAGGCCTGGCGGGCGATCGCCCGTTGCGCCCCTGTGAATTTAACATTAGGGGCATGGAAGTAATTAAGGCGTCCTTTGCGTTTGCCCCATGCGCCTAATATTAACCGCCCTCGGCGCCCCCACTCCGGCCCTGCATATGATTACCGAAAAACTAGACTAAGGTTCCATTTCTGAGGGTAGTCTTTTTTCTCAACATATTAGCATCTAATATTCCAAGACCCAATATTTTTTCAAAAATTGATAAAATTGTTTTTGAGAAAACGGTTTTACTGTTTGGAATAACAAATTAGAATATGGGAAACCTTTGTTCTTTGTATATGTATTTGAATGCATTTCGGAAAATTTTAATTGAAAAAAAAATTTCGTTACGTAAGTTTATTTTTCTGGTGATTGATTGCGATTTACGAACATCTTAATCATCGGACCTGGGAATATATATATATTGGGATCTCGACCTTGGACCAAATGTTAAATGTTCACTAAATGTCATTTGAAAAATGAAACTTATCATTTTCTTAAGGTGCGGATTTAGCATGCGATTTTACATGCGTTTTTTCAGAATTTTGCCTCACCTGGTCGTATTTCTCGACGGATATCGAAAAACCTTTTTGTACTTATTCTCTTCCTTGATAATTGGAGGAGGTTCCCCTGTTTCGGCGACTAGAAAATCACACACATTACACTTTAAAATTGAAACTTTGAAAAGAATACTGACGGGAGAGAAATTTCGAGCATTAGGATTAAAACGAGGTATTTTATTATATCTGAATTGCTTTGGTTGCTAGAAGGACATATGAGGCAAGTTTAATTACGTAATGTTAAATTTTTAGCACAAATTTTAATTGATTTATTCGTATATCGTCGTAATCCAATTTTCTTTGCAATGTATTTTTCGACGCCATCTTCTGCAGAATTTGGATGAACGGATAGTTGAATTTTAAAATTAACACCATTCTCTAAATAAAAGGATACTTGAATGTTTGATATTTAGTTCGAGGTGTGTTCTTCAACCGACCAAGCTCAAAATTTCTCTTCAGCTAACTTTTTCTTTCAAAATTTTGATTTTGAAGTGTAACGTGTGTGAACTTCGACTCGCCTAAACCAGGGGACAAAATCCGTCGAATAGCCAGGTGAGACACAATCCTGAACGTCAAAATTGTATTTAAATTGGCTTACTAAATCCGCACGGTCCTTCCTTAACAATGTAGATGAGGTTTTTGTGTTTTCAGATCACATTTTGGGTTGCATATGTAAGTAGTTTGTTACATAACGGAAGAATATAATAAAGTTTTCCAAGATTTGCCTTGACATTATGAAGAAATGAATATTCGAATATTATTCGAATATTCGGTCGTTTTTATTTTGAATACTTCTTTATTCGAATTCGTGAAGTACCTTCGAATTTGGATGCCCTAGAAATAACGCTGAACTCTTTCTGAAACATATGTATTAATTCAAGAACTCGAACTATGAAGTTATACCGGAATATCGAATTATATTTAATTCCTGGTACACGCTGGTGGACACTATTCTTCTTGTACAGTGTAATACTCCACGCCCAGAATAACTCGTTTTAAAACTTTTGTCTCTAATGTAGTATTTGAATCTTATGGTTTTATAAATACAAATTTTGTAGTTTCGCCCATTGGTCCTGGACGTCCTCACACACGATCACCAGAAGCTCGATAGCTATTTAATCCTATGGTTAAGAGGTAAGACCCAAATCCACAGTGGCAGTGATATTAGCGCATCAATCTTCAAACTTCATCGTATCTTTCTTTTAATTCTGTTTCAGCGAGAAATTTAAATTTGAATGCTGCCAACCAGATGCTCCGAAAGGTTTGCTTTGCATGTAGTTGTACTAGTATTTGTAAATGAGTTGTTGAACCTACATAGCAATGTTGAAATAGACGATCATCCATCATTTTGCTAAAGAATATTTGAATTCCGTCATGGCATAAGTCAGGCTAGATGAATGTCAATTTTTATTTTTATTCATTCCAGTGCAGATTAATTTAATTAATTAAATGTTTTAATCTGAACCGAAATAAAATAGAATAAATATCGGAGTTGAGATGAAACTTTCAATTTATTTGAATTTTATGTGGTCTTCTTCTTTTGTGAACGGCTCCCACAAATATGTTGATTTTTCATAAATAACAAAAAGTGAATTGAGAGTTTGAGGAACCCTGTTCTTTGTCGGACACGCGTAATTGATTTCACGAATGATAATTTACAGGCTCAAAAATGGAGGAAGGATAACAAAATTGATACTATTTTAGAAGAACGGAGTGTGTTTGACGGAACCGGTTTTCTAGACTCCATTGATGAAGTCGATGTTGACAGGGAGGGTAGACCAGGTCAGTTACTTACGGATACCATCGCTTGCATCGAATCTTCCGTAAAAAATGTCATGCCATGTCGCTTTCGCTGCGTTGTTATTTATTTTCGCAGTACTAACTTACTCTACGTCAAAACTTGACCTGCGTCGGCTTCTCTTGGAAGGAAAACGACAAAGAGTTGTCAGGGGTCAAATCCAGATTTGGGAAAAATTGATATTAAAAGCACGTGAATCATCAAATCGGACCGGAACTGAAATATCTCAAGTCGTTATCATTGCTGATTTTCAAGGCTTCAGTACACGACAACACTTGTGTATACAATGTGAGCTGAGAGAGAAATTTAATTCTTGTTTTCATTCAACACATTCTAAACATATAAGCTTAACAAGTAATGTTTTATTTCACAGGTATATCCTACTCGGAAGAAATCATTGAATTGTACGAGAATAATTACCCAGGACTGATCTACATGGGGGTCTTTGTGAATGGTCTGTTGTATTTGGAAATTTTAAAATATTTTGAACATAAAGTTTAATAGAGCTGTTTATGATTATTGAAAAGTTCCTAGAATCTACGAATTTTTTCTTCAAAGATCTCTTCCGCTCCAATCTCCTTATACGCGCAAAACAACAAAAATATTTGGACAAGATAAAGCTGAATGGTCGGCTTTCCTTGATAAATATGTTGCACAAGAGCAACGGACGTTTCAATTCGGAGGGTCGAAGAAACCTTGAGGATTTCTGTCAACATTTATAACAATTATTCAAAACAATGATGTATGAAATAAACTGAAATCGAAATTGTAGTAGTTGTCATATACTCCAATTGTTGAAATTATTCTTCTGAAACGTTTGTGAAGGGTAATTTTAGTTTGAGACAAAATTAACTATGACCTAACTCTGGTGGCGAAATTTTAGAGACTCCGGATCCTGGACAGATTGTCCGCGCTTACAGTGCAGGCGAGATAGTGCAGTGGAGGAGGTTGATTTATAGCCCTCGGAAATTTGTGGGTTTGGGAATTTTGAGAACAAGCTGTGAGATTTTCTTACAAAATTCATATCCGCCGAAACATTTGGCTGATGAATTTGACACGTGCATCGACATCTAACTGTGTGAGCGATGTACATAATTCCCAGTGAGGAAATCAGCAATATCTTCGGGGAAAACCTTTTGAGACTTGGTCAGCATATCAGCATACTCATATCACATATCAGCAAATTTTGAAAACTCACAATAGCCCGCAGTGAAAATTTAAGTTTATTTCTCTGCTCGTAAAAATTTTCCGGAACTGAATAATTATCTTCTGACGGTGTTTACTTTGTTTAACTTCTCGTATCTGATAAAGCGCAAATAATTTTCTTCAACAAGGAACAGGTCCGTTGGAACGTGCCAAATTTTTTTTAAAGCCGTCATATTGTGTGATGTCATTTGGTAAACCAAAATACAACTACTTGTCCTACATCAAGAGCAACATTGTAAGTTTTGTTTACAGAGTTTAATAAAATAAAATAACCGGATTCATTTTTATTTTTGCTAGGTTACGTAGAGGTAGTTATGAAGGACTTGGTGTGCGAGAACGGCCTAGTCCATTGCCAAATGTTTTGGCATTGAAATTTTTGCCAATATATTTTTGACAGAAATCTTGCGAAGGTCCCGTTAAAGATAATCTCCCCCACGTTGAAAGTCTAATGGGTTAGTTAATATGTAATTAGTACCCAACATTTTTCGTGTTTTGCCTTGTTGTTATTGGAATTCTTATACTGCGGAAACGAATTTCCGCCAAAAATGGCTATGTATTACTTCTCGAACAACTAATTAGCGTTTTTAATTGTCCATGGAATCAGGTGCTCTCCTTGTAATTTACGAGATCACCAATCTATTTAGAATTTTTCTATGATTTGTTGTCCGTACTTGAAAATTTTGTCTGGTTGGAGTTATTTTGAACACACTCAAGTCACTCATAAACTACAGGTGCCACTCGACTGTGTTCGCAACAAAAATGTTTCCATTGAGACGGAATTCTGAGCTTCTGGTGATATTTTTCTTCTCTTTCTTTGTAATTACCTGTATTAGCACTGAATACTCAAAAGTGGAGCGTGACGCACTTGATAAGGTAAACAAAACTGAGACTTAACCATCCAATTTTCTAGCAAAATGAAATTTTAAGTAAAACATTAGTTGAAAAATGCTAATCAGAATTGTGATAAATATTGTATGCAAATAGGTTGCCGTTGTGAATTGAGGAGGTGACAAAATCTCATATTTTCGATTGAGTTTGAACATTAAAATTTGGGAATTTCGACATGATCTCAACAGAAATATTTAATTATTAATGAAATTGTAATTACTCTGACATCAAACTAGTGTTATATTAGTTCTTAGTTCTAACTAAGTTCTTATTTAGTTCTAGTTCTAGTTCCCGGAACTAGAGCTAGAACTCAATGTAAGCTTTAGAACTAGAACTAGAACCAGAACTAAAATATATGCATTTTCGGAACTATGAACTAAATTATCACGCGGAGTTGTACTGGAATTAGTTCTTTAATTATAGTTCTCACGCTTCCGTGTAGAACTAAATTGGAACCAGAACTAAAATAAAATTTGAGTGGAACTAGAACTAAGAACTTAAACTAAATCGAAAATACTCTGGAACTAATTAGAACTACCTAACTAACTAGAACCTTGAGTTGCGGGTGGAACTAGAACTAACTAGAACTAATAAGAACTAATATAACACTACATCAAACGTTTGCATGCAGATTCGTCCATTGGTCGTTGATAGTCTTACGCATGACTACCAGAAGGTTGACAGTTACCTGATTCGATGGCTAAGAGGTTAGCGTAAAAAATTAACATTTATTTGTATCCCGATTCTACGTATTTTATGTCATAGTCAATAATAATTATGTTTTTTAACATTTAGCAAGAGATATGGATGTGAAAAGGGCAATCAACATGCTTCTTCAGGTATGGATTAATTTTGTACACAGGGTAGTTCATAACATGCTGCTACATTTCCAGTACAGCCGAACTGAGAAAGAAGTACTTTCCCCAAACCCTGATATCAAGACCCAAAATTTACGAAATACTAGGTCTGCGGTTGACAATTCCTCTTTTTATTGTGCAGTCTCAAGAATGGAGAAAAGACAATAAGATTGACACAATTTTGACAGAACCAAGTATTTTTGAAGAAGTTGGCTCTGTAGAATCTACGGATGCTTTTGACAGGGAGGAAAGACCAGGTAGCCGTTGAAAAACATGAATTTCAAAATTAGAAAATACAGTTATTCAAAATTGCGAATAAATTACTTTCGCTGATTTGGATTAATTGAATAAATTAGCTTTTATGATTTTAATACTATGGTTTTGTTTTGTAGTGACGACCTTCATCACGGCCAAGGTAGATTTCCGCCGCCTCATTCTGGAAGGGAAATTGAAGAAAATGATTCGAGGGAATATTTTACTTTGGGAGAAAATGGCCAAAATAGCATACGAATCTTCAAATCGGACAGGGTCAGATATTTCACAAGCCATGATTGTATCAGACATGGCTGGTTTCACCAGAATCCAACATCTATGTGTCCAATGTTAGCCACATTTTAGTTTTAAGTCAATTGACCTTTTATGTCGGCTCTCCGTGTTCCTCTATCCAATACTTCAAACCAATTTGATCAAATAGGAACTGAACACCTTACCAAAAAGTTGGACCTATAAACGCCCTATAAACGTCTAGGGCCTTACAATTTTTACCAGGATGGGCGGATTAGCTAATTCTTGCGTATTCGGTTTCCTCGTAACATTCTAGTAACACAATCCGCCCACAGAATTCCCAAATATTGAACTTCACAACAAAAATTTCAATGGTAACGTTCCTGGGTTCATTCACATGCGCGCATCTCCTTCCTTTAATTGCTTTGTAGAGGTGTTCCGATTATATTCGGAGACCCGATACAGAGCCCGCTCTAAAAACGGAAAAGAAAACATCTTAATATGTTCTATTGTCAAAGGTCTAAATTTCGCACAAGAGTGGATCGACATCGAAGAGAAGTATTATCCAGGATTCCTCAAATTGAATGTCCTCGTAAACGGTGAGACATTTTTATTTGTACATGTTGTGAAGACAATTTTTTTTTAAATAATTTTATTTGACTAGTTCCCAGGCACTATGAATTTCTTTTGGAACGCACTCGATCTCTCCGATCACCTCACACACGAGAAGTAACAAAATTCTTTGGCCACGACAAACGGGAATGGTCGGCTTACCTTGACAAGTACATTGCACCAGAACAACGAACTGCTCAATTTGGTGGAACCAAAAAACTTTGAGAATTGTTGAAATAATTCGTAACTTGCTTTAAGCTCTTTGAACTTGGAGTGTATCAACATTCCACTCTTACCATCTGCTAATCAAAAGAAATTTTCGAAATAAGTTAATTATGAAATGGAAAATTAGTGTTATTTATTTCTGGATTCATTTGATGTAACCCATGCGTGTCAAAATCGAACTACATATAAACCACGTTTGCAAAAGAATTAAGATGTCGGAAAATTTGAACTGCTCATTCAATAACCAGTGTTCCTTCTTAGACTAATAATCTGTCATAAAAGCTTTGTATAGAATTTTTCTTTCAACTATTTTCTTAAACCGTAAAAATTGAAGTGCTGGTGAATATAACCCAAATCCGAATCATATAAATGACCCATGCAATCCTTCGCGCTTTACCTCGGGCTTTGTTGAAAATGCAGTCCTCGTTATTATAGTAGATCAAATCTCAACTGTTACCCATGAACTCTGAACCCATCAATTCTGCCAACCAACTATCCCCGCACTTATTTCTCATCAGTTTTATTCGTTCACCAATTCCGCCGTCCGGTGTTCCTTTCAGTTTTCTTGTATGTTAAGGACCTTCCAAATAATCTGTATCCTCGTACAGGGTGGTTCAAAACCGATGATTTCATCCCCACTTTCACAGTATATTATTTTTAGTTTTCCCTAGAGATAATTTCAACCTTTCTTAAAAGACCCCTGTCATTATGGGAATAGGGAAGTGGGCTAATACGCCCCACTTTGGTAAAGGGAGCGGTGAAAATTAGCACATGTACTCAAGTTCGGTCCACCCGAGCCCCACTCAACAAAATCTTCCATTTCTGAGATGAGTTGTTAACAGGCGAAAGTGACGAAGAGAAAGCAAACTTTCTATCTCACACTCAATCCAATTCTGGAAATATCCAGTTGAACTTCAGGAAGGAAAACTTTCTGTGTAGGATGGAATGTCTTTGAATTGTCTGTGGAAACCCATTACTACCTTACGTATCTCTTCCACTCGGAAACCTCCAAAGTATCTCACTTTCAGAGTCCAAGTTCATTTCACGATCATCATCAACATTATCATCAACTTGGTCTTTACCTCTTTCCGTAGCCAACCTGGTTCTGATCGGAAAATGAGACTTTATGTATGTTCTGTTTCTCTACTGTTCTACACGTTATACATAGTCAAAGTTTTTCAACTTTGGCTGGAAATTAAGTCTAGCCCGCCCGCACGTCCTATTTGAACTTGCAAATTTTGAGTTTTGTGTTAATATTAAGGTAGAAATGCAATCAGGTGAAATTCGGCGTCATATCCAGTCGTACTACCATCCAGATTTCGGAAAATGTAGTCGTAGTAGTTAAACGTGCAAGGGAGTAATAATCATTTATTTAGATTGAGGAAGATTTTACTTGATTCAGTGATTTCTGAGACGAAGTGCACCGCATTACATTTTCTAGGACACGACTGGTTTTAATGGAAATGTATTTTTGTGAAAAGGTGTGATTGGAACGAATTTAATTAAACCAGTAAAACTTAAATTATTTTTGTTGTGTGTCAGTGTCACTTTCGAAATTTTTACTTATCAAGTGTACCTGCTTACAATCGTACAGTCTGGGGTACCCTTTCCACATCCAATTTATTGAAGTCTTCAAAATCATGTAATACGCTAACTTGTAAAAGTATACGTTTGTACAGTTATCCGGTTGTGTATAGTACAACCCATTGTGCAAGGTGTAAATCTGAGCACCAAATTTTAGCCACTGAAGTCATACTTAAAAATATACATAGCTTGTTCTCGAAAATCCTTGCAAAAGTTCAACTCGCAAGGTTAAAAAAATGTGACAGAACGACAGTGTGCTTTCCTTCTCCTTGAATTTCCACGACCTAAGTGCAGGCAGTTTATTTTAGAAGAAATATCCAGAAAAAATATTATTGACGCACATGTCGCGTTTCTATGTACGTATCGGATTCAAATTTATCATCATTACATATCTTTCAACTTTTTAGGGGGTGATACGCGGCACGGAAAGTCGATTTGTCTCGTCATAATAAGAATACATAACAAACAATAAGGAGTCCAGATCCAGACTGTATTTGCTAAAAGAAATAAAAATATCATCCGTCATGTCATGAGCATGACCCTCTTCGACGTGTGTGTTATGAATATTGATGGCGCACTTTGCTCCCCTCCACAAAGCTCCAATAAACTTTCTATTCTGTACATATTTCGGCTATTTCTTGACATGGCATCTGTTTTGTCTGTCCTGAAATTGTCCTACCCTAAAGAGGATAGTTTTGTCTTTGTATATGGTGCAGGAGAAATGTCAAATTATATCAGGGTTCATGTAATTATGAATTTAGCTCGTATTTTCAATTATTTGTTCAGAAAGCCCGATGTGCAGCAAACTTTTCCTATATGGAGATGCACAAACTTAAAATTTCGCTCCAGGTTTCCAAAGCGGAGCGAAAAATCATTATTTTTCATTGGGTACATTTTACTATTTCCCTGTGACATATTCCGTATGACAGCGATTTATGATGTGTTCGAATGTTGTGAAAAGTAAATTCATCTTTCAATCAAATACGAATACAAGGCTGATGGTGAGTGTCGAAGTATCGATAAAGCGTAAAAAAGTCGCGACTCACTCGCAAGTCGCAAGTCGAGTGAGCCAAAAATACTCCACACTACAGACTACTTTTACTGCACGCTTACATTTTCATTCAATCATAAAACCACATTTGACTAAATTATGCAAACGCTCTGGAGCCACTCGATTGCGTATTAGTATACGTGAACTCTGCCGCGGAGTTGACAGTGCATTTAATGTACGACGTACGACCGGGTAAATGTCAATAAATAATGAAGGAAACCCAGGAACAGATTAAGGACTGGCACTACTGCAAATAAAGTAAAAACTGCAAGTGATTCATGGTTTTTTATCCATTGATGGAATTTTTATGCGGTGGTAAATGCAGCGGTCTTTAGATGATACACACACGTCTTTGGTTGAGAACTTGCAGAACTACGATTTTCGGTACAAAAGTAACAATTTCTCTTTTACTAATTCTAATTCTAGGATGAAACTGAATTTTGAGTCATAAAAATCAGATACACTTGCACCCTGGATACTTGATCTTATCAGATTTAGTTATGTATTTGATTATCTGATCTGAAAACATAGTGTTTGGCCCAATGAGCGTTGGAACTCTCGTTATGTAATTCAGTTCAGCCGAAAAGCCGAAGTGATTTGAGAACGTAGTCTGGCCACGATTAAATAATTGGCATGGCCAGTGACCATTCCGGCCACAGAAATTACATTCTGAGATAGACATTCACTCCGGAAGTAGAATTGAAAGCAATGAGACAAGGTTTATGTGTAAAATGATGCGTTTAAGGTTCACTAAATAGACTAACTATGTATGGGAAGAGGTTGTTAAAAGTGAATTTCATTCTGGATGGAATTGAAGGGGGAGGTGTGTGAACCAAAGATCTTTTTACGACTCCCCCTCATGGACCTCTAAAATCTTTCATAGCTCTCAATGAGAAAAATCTAGGAAACATGAACCCACAGAAAAGAAAATTAGAGGAATTCACAAGGAACGTGTAAAATTCTAAACCGGGTGAAAACCTATGGTTAAAGTAATGTATCATTGAGAAAACGCCGCAGTCTTTACGGCAAAAATTAGATAGTAGAATGTGGCCCCATTTTTGATATGTTGTAGCCATTGACCTCCTGAACAACTTCCGTGATGGTTCTACCCCGGAAAGTAAAATCAATTGACCGCTAATTTCTAGCGACACTCACTTACATATCAATGTGACGCATTTGATTTCATATTGTGTGAACTATGAGGTTAACAACTTAAATCGACGAAACCTTCAATTACGTCCGAATATTGTTCCTTGTAACACTCGGTCCTCCGTGACTACATTGCAGATAGGGAGCCAAAAGCGGGTAATGAGACTTTGGCCAAATGAGTCTTTTATGAGAGTCTCGAATAGCTCTGGCTGAGAAAATGAGGAAATCGACAGGAATAAAATAGTTGAAAACTAAAAGGAAGCCGTGCGGTTCTGGATATGAGGAGCAATATTTTTCTATGCCATTATAGC
>JAQFYE010001900.1:0-20409 GCA_034694305.1 Protaphorura glebata | reverse complement strand
AGTGAGTGTTGCCCGAAATTAAAATCAACATGAAACATTGCTGACAGAAATGGGTTGATTCAAACTACTTATGTACAACGTCAATTGTCATTCCAATTTTATGATCAAACTACATTAGACGATGAAAGTAAGACTTCTCCGAAGTAATATATAATTCGATTTTCGGGTTGCTTTTATGATATGTAAACAAGGTTATACAACTTTTGAACTTTGAACATTCCCCCAACAGACCAATTTTAGTCGAATCCTGAGCACACATGACTGTCTTGAATTATGTTAAAGAGAAGCTTGAAGCTTTGATGCGGGTATAATTTATGAAATTACTTTGTGGAACATACATCATAGCACCAAATCCTCTGAGCTGACTTAAAATCAGGTTTGTTCCGTATACAGCAAACTTCAAATTGAATCGAGGTTGACCCGTCATCATTTTACATGTTACACGTTCTCGAAAATTCGACAATGGGATTGTATGTATGTACGTACGTATGAACATGTGGACAGACGATATGAAAGCGGCACCGAAGGATGAGAATTTTTTAACCCTTTAAGGCATCTCTATTCTCAACCCCCAATTCTGGGAATGTCTGTAAGTGTCCAGATAAGAGAACTAAAAAATGGAAATCCCAAGAGTGAAAGATTAAACAATAAGGTAAACGCAGCCGTGCAGCACGAGTCCCTAGCCATTTGACCTACTTGTTATCTTGTCTCAATTTTGCACAAAAGTATTTCTGTGGGCGAAACGTGTCAAATGGTTTCAAACACATTAAATTTGGGTTTGGACTTGTGTGTAGTCTGAAATTATTTTGAAATTGGGGCACAGGGTGTTACATAACTGCTGGCTTCTCTGTCTATACATGAAAAGAAAATAAGTCCAATATTCAAGCAACAAAAAGAGGCTTACCATACTGAGACCCTTAGCAGAGATACTAACGATTACTTGTTTCCAATTTTCTTGTATGTTCAGAGCGGCAATTCCAAATACACTTAGTTTAATTTGATTAAACGGGCTAGAATTAATAGGAAGGTGTTTAAAATGAATGTATTTATTTTTTATCAAAAAGAATCAATTAAGAATCAATTATTTATTCATACCCCTAGCACGTAACTATTCGAACAGCGGTAACTTTGTTACCGATGTCGCTTACACTTAAGTAAATATTTTAATGTGAAGCACATTCGATTAACATTAAAATGACACACATTCATCACCGGGATAGGAATGCGTTCTCCAGCAAGACCCATCGAGTCAAGTCAAAACAGAGAAAGGACGCAAAAGATTTATTCATACCCTTTTCATTTACGCATTCACTACTACTACATTTTCGGCAGTAATATCAGTCATTATTTTTTCCTGACTTGTCACAACATCGATAGTCAAAATTACCGAAGTTTGGTTGAATAAAAAAATTGTGCTGTGGAAATAAAAATTTGGAATGGTAAAAAACTGGAACTTTCTATGAATGGCAGAGAAAGGATTTTGACTTCATATCAGTAGCCTGCATGGTACAAGAAAATTTCCAACAATTTTTTTTTTATAAATGCACAATGTATGTAACATTGTGGAAAAATTAAGAATGGCCGGTACTGTTGTGAATCGTAGCCGTCCAGGAAGAATACATATTTCGAATAGGCTGGAAGAATATGCAGAAATTAATTTCAAATGTCTACAAATTGACGCATTTCCGCACACAAAATTTCTACAAAACTTAATTTTGTAATTTCGTAATACATAATAACATAATCAGTGTTTTGGCTGATTTTTTTGCATGATTTTAATCTGCACTTTATAATTTGGTTATATTTTGGAAATACAAAGATTGCAGTGCCAAATCAAAATAATATCAGAAACCGTCTGCACCCGTTGTAGTAGAGTGCAACATGAGGCTTGTCGTTATGTTGAGAGTTCAATCCCTCAGACAGGTTTGACGTGGTAGTGGTTTTAAAGAGTTTTTTCTCCGCTAGCGTATTTTCACACTGGTAGGGCAACTTTTCTAGACTGGTTCAAAAAGTTATCTACGAAAAATATACAACAGACTGCAATGTAAGGCCGATGTACTTAACGGTTCTGTTTTTAATAATTAAGAAAGTAGCATTTTATTGGTATAAAGTTGCATAAATACGCAATATATAATAATAGCAACCCTGCCAATTGCAGGCAGCCATTGGCCTGAGAGAATATATGTACTCTTGTGACAGTTATTCTATTAAACGCTTAGATACGAGTGCTAAAAACGGCTAAGTTAACTCATCTCACAACGTAAGCTTAATATTTTTCTGAAACCTTTGCCATTTGTAGCTACAGCTCTTGTATCCTTGCATGGCAAAGCTAAAACACATAAAAGTACAAGTTCCATGATGCACAGGTTGGACTCGACTGTTTAAAGTAAAATGCCTACACTTCAAGCACTAAACCTGATAATTGAAGTCAAGGGGTCAGAACACTCAGGTGTGTCAGTAGGAAAGAAAATTCGGCAGTGCTCATCGTTCCGATATGTGGTTGCATTTCTTCATTCTATCCAAATATTGATTTTCTCCATTACGACCCAAACCCCCCGGTCGTGGAGTTATATTTGTAGAAAACCATACATAATGTTTGTATGTGGCTCTTCTCCAGGTCGAAGATGAATCTACAAATATTTTATATCCTGATTTCTAAGCCGGATTGAAAGGTCATTCGGTTCTGATAGTACGAAACACGGTTCTAAATTGAACCACTTACTATTCACAGGTGCAAATATTCTCTCTACAATCAAAATCGAACACGTTCTGATCAAATTCTCTGTTCTTGACAGATCACGGTCAAATTGAAAACATTGAGACCTAAATTCTAGCGTTTCATAAAACCTGACCATTTTGTTTTACTGATTTCATTGATCTCAACAAGATGCATATTTCCCAGAAGCAATACTACTGACGTGAGTATGATTTCCTTGTGTTTTCGGATGAATCGCCATCATAAAAACACATATTCTCTTGTGAGAGGCTGTGGTGTTAAGTAATACATCATATATTATTTTCACATCACTTTCCACACAATTTCTGGTTATAATAAATCTCAGTGGTGAAAGTACTACTACTTTACACATATCACGGCCTCGTATACAATGTAGTACGCACGAGTAAACAGTAACATTCCAGTTGGGGCCAATATAGAATGACTAATGTCATAAAATAAATCTTATCACAAATTGGGCAATAATAATATGAACCTCAATGCTCGCCCGTAAGTTTTCAATTCCATGCATGTTCCAGACAATTTGAATTATGTTGGAGGACGAGTATCTATACGTTTCGGTTAAAAAGTATGCGAAATTTCTTATATATTCATTCCTTATGGATTTTAGAAGTAAACAAATTCAGTGATCGTACGATGACCAGGAATTGTTTTGTCCGTTTTGTGTATTAAACCCTATTACAAGTGTTCTAAAAGTTATTTCAGGTCCAAGGTCTCTCAATGCGAAAGCTGTTGATCTGAAGAGACAGTGTTATTTGGTGTCAGTAACTTTGACTTTGGAAGTAAGATTCACAGTTTGCTTGGAATGTTCTTGAACGCGCGTGGGTTCCAAGGTTAATTGACATCCGGAACAAAAGTTTCGAGCAATGTTACATACTGAAAGATATTACAACGTTACACGATTATGGCTTCTTTGGAATTATTAATATGACCAGAGACAGCCACCGGGTTTGAAATTATGAACTTTCCCTGCTAACTTTCACAAATTCCCCATAACTCTTACAGTTTCTACAAAATATACAGAGCCCTAACTTTCTCACGACATACATACTGCTTTAACTTGAAAGTTCCAAGATTCTTCTAGAAAATGCAAATTCTATTTCCAAATGTAAAAATTAAGGTAAGCATTCCGGTAAATTATTTCAAGTTCAGGGTGAACTATTTTGGCCGAATTTCTATAATTAGCCACATTTTACATAAATGCATTATTTGCAAGTCCTACTTTGTATAAGCACTTCCATTCCCTCAATTGGCCTGATTTTAGAACAAAACAGGCCGACTATATCTTTATTGTCTTTAGTATTAGCCGTATGACGCTCTACAAAGTGCAATCATGATAGTTGTAGCTTGCTTGAGAGCACTAACCGAGTTCCAATCGAGAGATAAAAGTGGTCAACAAGTGGCTTCTACAGATTTACGATCCGCTACTAAATTGCCCATGAGGAATTAATCAAGATTTATTGTATCCAGACATAAAAAAGTAATACAAGTCATGTCGGTTTTCCCAATATGAAACAACACGCCTGATTAATACACATGAGTGATGTATTCATTTTTTTTAGAGGAATAGAAATGTTTTCGTCCAAATAACGCAACGTTAAAGATCTGGCAGTTTTAGTGTTCAATTAATCACTAGTAAGATTGGTTTTCCATATGTGGTTAAGTAGCGAGTACCTGGAAAGTATTTTGAGATTTGAATATTCATGGTATCCGATTCGGGATATCAAGTCGGGTTTTCCCACGTCCGACAATGCATAACTAATGATGATCAACGATGAATTGAAAATTTAGGTAATTCCAAGAATTCGTGGTTAAATCGACTTTGTAATACTCTATTTCGACATCAGTTTCCGATTCAGTAGACGCAGAAAGTACTTTATTCAAATGAATTTTGCCGCTAACCGTCAATATATCACACCGACAGGAATGAAATGGACAGTGTAGTCTTATCACTTGTTCAAGTTATTTACAAGTCTACGACTGTGATAGAAATTCTCGGGACCAGTGTGTTATTTCCAGACCTATGCGGCGGTAAGAAAGTCGAATTCCTGCGCACATTTTTGTAATATTTCCTTTCCCGAGGCAAGTAACTTATATTACTGTGGAATCGCTTGAGTGAGAATCGAACTTTCCGAAAAATTCTATCTCCCGTAGAGTAAATGGACAAATACGTAGCGCAAATATGAATCATTTTACGTTGGCACGGACGCTTCTGTCATTTCGGACCATTTTATTGTGTAAAACGGTGAAAAACAGATCTTTATTGAAAGAGAGAGTCAGTGATGCGTTAAGCATGGAATGAACTTTGTGGTATTTGTAATAGAACTTTCACCAAAAGTTCTGTCATGTTGTCTGTGTGCGGTTTGTTTGTATTCTGCAATTAGGGATATTGTCGCTTCCGTTAATATTTCCTCTTTTGAAGTCGAGCCTTTGTACAGAAACTAAATATACACTTTCAAGTATATTGGAAGTACTGTCTCAAAAGTATCAAACCGAGGTTCCTGACTTTTTCTATTTTAGTCGAAATTTCGTATGTTATATTTCGAATCAGTTATGATCCAATGCACAATAGAAGGTGTATGTAATTAAGACTTTCGAATTTTATCTAATCAACATTTCCTGGTGAAATCGGTCCAATGACTTCAAGTCGTCCACCGCAAAATATAAAGGTTAATCACATTTTGTATTACAAAGCGTATATTATTTACATGTATAATTAACAATGGAATTTTCATTGGAATGTGGTTGGAGTGGAAATTTTTACAATTTAGTATTTTCTGCTAGCAATTTAAATCTAAATTCGGGAATATTCACTTGAGCTTGACCTTCCGTGCATTTAATTATTATAATTTGGAATCATAGGCAGAATCCAAAATGCGAAAGGAGTTCCACATAAGTAGCAGCATAGCTTGTATTTCCAATTCCATGTTATTGTGGATAATAAATATTTTCTAATACATAAAACTTATGTTACAAGTTTGTCAATTGCTTTTATTACGGTCAATAATTTCAGTTTTCTCTGTTTTTAATATCCGCACACGTAGAACCAATTTGAAAGGATTGGAGTGCCCTTTTGAATCAGGGCACAGAATTACTGCGTGGGAAACCCGATGCAGAAGATGAAAGAACCAGAATCGAGTTGAAAGCGAGTCGAAACTTTTCATGCAAATCGATTCTTCTTTTATTGAAGTGAATGAATCGAGTCGCACTTAGAAGTTATCTCTTTCCTATTAATTTGTGGACACAACCCTTGGAGGCATATGGGGCCAATCATGTTACACATTATCCCAAAGTTTGTTTTTAGTATCGCACGCAGTACAATATTAAAAATTCAAGTACGTTCGCTGATATAATCAGAGTAAAACTTTGAGTGCTTTTGTTACACCGTTACTCCAAAATCAAAATGTGTCCGGTCTGAAAACTTTTTGGGCACGTGTTGTCTGGCATTTAAACTGCCAGACAGTGGCATTCGATGAACTTCAACTACTAATATTTATTAGGAGCCAATTTAAGAATTAAATAATTGTTGCTGGATATTTTTCGTTCTATAGGTCAAAAATATTGTATTGGTTATCAAAGGTAACAAAATCTAACATAAATCTATCAATCAAACCAAGCGCGATTGTATTATTATGATGTGCCGCACACACAAACATCTGTACTGTGGCTTGCGTAACATTTATACTGGGAACCAAAAATGGTTATTCTGAATTAATGGTAATTTTCACCCACCTTGTTCCACGGACGACATTTATAAAAAAATAAACCCCCGGAAATGTCTCTTCTTCAAACCCACATGTCACGACAGTTGACAGGAGAGATAATAATTTAAAGGGGTCATTATTTTGTTTGGTAGAACACGGGTCTACATTGGACGTTTTTATTCGGACAGAAAGTAAAGAATCATCGCCATGTCTCATATTATGCCAGTTCGTCTCCCCTTTTCTTGGAGTACACAAATGTCTGAATCCTCATAGGTCAAACTAGGATGACACAGTTGTTGACAGGCAAATTACTCACAAAAATGCTTCGAGCAATGTAATGTAGAGCAAACAGTGTCGAAACACTTTGTCCGAATTTAGCATTTGGGGGTATTATTTTCTACAATCATGGACATGGAATATTTGCCAAGCTAAAGTTGAACTATATGCGTACTTTAGGAATTACTACTGTGTAATTGTTTGTATGTCTAGACCGAATTTTAATCTGGCGCGTCAAAACAGTTGTAAAACAAGAGTTTTGGTGAGAAAAGCCGAATTTGGACTTTAACGTGGCCTCGATTTTAATTATATTGATTATATCGCTTTCGACAGACGGGTTTATCAATTAGGGCTTATTTCCTTGTAGTACTGTCTAATCATCCTAATTTAAACAACCAAAAATAAACCAAAATAAATTAGCACATTTGCACTCATTTTATTCCTACTTGTCGTTAGGTGGAACGAGAAGTGCAATTCTTGTAATTTTATAATCTGATGCATGAATAGTACGTAAGTAAAAATTGTTTGTAGCAGATACAATTAAAGTTTATCGAAAATACTCGACAACTCTCTAATACGGGATGTCATCCATTCCCGACTGTTTATATACATTTTTATGGCAGCCATTGCATTAGAAACTGTACTTGAGGATTTTCTTTGGAGCAATTTGCCAGGTTAACCTGTTTTACTTCTAGTTACATTGTTTGTTGTTACACAAACTACATTCCATTGCATTTTGTATACTTTCTAGTGTAAAGATTAGCCTAGAAATATTAATTGTTTGTGATACAAGTGACGAGGAAAGTGCCATAATGAGTATACCACCGCCGAGGTCACTTGATTTGGAAGTTCATATTACTGCATTTAATGATGATGGAGTTGGAACCTGTCATGAGGGCGAGGTAAATAAATCTGATTTGATATTATTAATATTAATTCAAAATTTTTAACAAAAATTTTTACTGTCAAGAAATTTTAGGAAATAATTTGGAACACTATTTAGGTTGTCTTTAGCACTGAGTTGTCCAGAAGCACTGGTGATGACCAAAATGATACGGACCACGAGGGTTGTGGGGAAATAACTGTTAACCCGTTCGCACTGATACCTGTGAGTTGGAAAATTCATTAGGGTGGCTCATTGAAAATACGGTAGTTTTCGCAGAGAAATGTTTCTGTCGGACTGTTGATTCGGAATATCTGTCCAACCAATTGAATATTACCTAAAACTTGAGCCACCCTTAGAGAAAAATCACAATTTATTTATACTGGTCACTCCAAATTCTCACTTTCCTTTAAAGGTCATCGAAACTCTTGCTCGTTTCTTACCATACTTGGAGTTAAATAATTGCCGTTTGCTGTCCAAATTATGGTTAAGTGAGATGAACCGAGAGAGAAAGGAGCGACAAGCTTTGGATATTGCGGGTGAAGTATGTGAACCAGAATTCCTAAAAAATTTGCTCCGGAAACCAATTTCGATCCGCTACGGGACTTGTACTATGACAGATGCTAAGGAGCGTAATTTTGATGAGAATCCTTTTCTCTATCGTCTATTATTAAGACTTCAGCCAACATTATCTCATCTCCATGTAAATGCCTACGCATCCGAGCCAATGTTCCACAAAATCATGAATCAGATTGGACACAATTTGGTTGATTTGAGACTTCACCTTTTGGCTGAGATGAAGGACAAGAACTTGGTTTTTCACAAGTACTTCCCAATCTATGATGATAATGATTGTTCTAAACCTATCATTTTTCCAAATATGAGAATCTTCCTTGTCGGATATATTCAATTTTTTGGAAATCAGGAAGAATCCCGTCTCGGATTGAGTGATTTCACACGTACATTCCCAAATTTGATCGAGTTCTTTCCTATAGTCTTACCGGAGCGTGGTTGTCCAAAACTTTTAAAGAAATTTAACCTTCCTAACTTGAAAAGCCTAAAACTTGGAAGTACGAGTTCAGAGTGTGTGAAACCAAATGACTTAAAAGGTTTACTCAATCTTGGTTTTAAACTTGTGAGGTTTGAGATAGATCATTTAGCACAAGGAGAATTGGACATAAAATTACTGAAAGCACTTTTAGAGTCACAGTCTCAGACTCTCGAAGACATTAAACTTCTTTGTGAGTTCGCTCATCGTGATATTTTGAGTATAGGTGGACGGGATAAAGTGGTCAATAATCCCGTCTGCGCCGCACATAAAACAAATATTCCTCTCTTTCCAATGTGTGTATTTCCGAAACTAAGAAGCCTGAAAATTGACAAGTCATATGTGAATCATTTGGGTCATTTACTCTCCACATTTCCAAACATGGACTCTCTTCATCTCCCGTCTCCCGGTACAGTCAAGTGGTCTGGTATTTGCTCCAAGAATATCCCTGAACATCAGGCGTTAATTGTTTTGATGTTTAATTGGGTCAGCGCGGCTGATCTTCGTATAATCGGGAATCCCAAACATTTTCCAAATTTTAAAAAATTGGCGATTCACAATACTGAGGATAAAATCATCAGAAAAGTGATGGAGTTTTTCCCAGCACTGTACTATATGTCGTTTACGGACAATGTGGACGATGGTTTAAGAATCTCAGATGAGGGATTGACGGGTCTTCAGAATTTGAATACCTTACCCTTACATTACGATGACCCTAATCTTGAGAACGCTGTTCTTCGCAACCGCAATAAGCCGTACATTGGGGATTGCAAAGGTTCAGTAAGAAAAATTGCAAATGAAAAATTTTATAGATAAAAATTAATTGAGTTCATTTTCTTATAGAAATGATATACTTTTATCTAAACGTGACGAGCGGTTTGGTTAGCGAGAAATCCATTCTTTATGGAATTTTAGACGCTCCAAATCTTATGGAAGCGGAGCTCGCAGGATTCAAAGTAAGAAGTTTATATCGAAAGAATTTTATTAGTTTTAATTTTGATTTTGTCATTACTAGATATCACAAGAGATGTTAAATCTTATAAAACTCCGAGGGTTTGAATGTGTGAAGATTGAGTCTCCGGTGATTGGTTATATATTAAAAAGGACTGATCTGTTGAGCTTACAGAAAACCTTTGAGTGCTAAGGATAAAACTAAGAATCCTAATAAAATCGATAATTATTATTGTGTCCTGAGTAGATAATAAAAGCTTGAGAATTTATAACAAATATTGAGTCGGACGTAAGGTTGATGCTTCTCGCCTGTGTTCTCATAAATTGTGAAGATAATTACACATGTATAGCAATTCTGCTAATTATTTAAACTTAGCATAGTTTTGAAGGGAATAGGATGGCTTTTTTCCAATTATACAGGGAAGGTTAACAAGAACTCTAACGGAGAAAACGGCTTTCAAGTTGACTTCAAATCGTATCTGTACGAAACCTAGAACTCTCATAACAGAAAATTGTAATGATTGACTCTACCACCCGGTACAGCAGGGATTTGAAAAAGAAAATATTTAATTAAATCCTACCTGCTAGCCATCAATTTTTGTTCCAGCGATTTAATCTTCGGAACGGTCGTGGCCGATTTAATACGGCAAACCAGGAAATGAAAAGTTATATTTGCCGAAACTAAATACTTCTGCTATTCGAATACCCAGTGAAAGTTGGTTCGGATGAAAATATGAACTTTCTTTTCCAGAAACTTTGAAAGTTTGAATTTGAGTTCCTCTAAATTGATATTAGAAGGAATGGAACAATGAATTCTACAGATGCGTCTAAAGTGTGCCGAAATCTTAGTTTTCATCTCTTGACGACCAAAATTGGTTAAATAATGCAAAGGAAATCAGGTCTTCCTTTGTCAACTTCAAATCATATGGGCTTGAGTAAGAGTAGAAAGAGTGAACGATAAGTTTACTCAGTTAAGTTTTCATCCTCCTCAAAGTTTGTGAGTATAGGCGGAATTATCCGTCCAAAATTGGTGTACTCACTTGAATCAGCTGTCGTCAGGGCGGTTCTAGGAATATTACTGAATGGGTCCATATGTATGTCAGTTTGAGAGATGTTTTATCATTCAAGCTATTGAGTGTTCTGTTTTTTTAGATTCTCAGGAAAATAAGAAATGTCAATTCGTTTTTATTGAGTCAAAATTCCTTGTAGAAAAAAAATTAGTTTTTTCCTCTATTTCAAATTTGAAATTAATTAATATTTCTATTTCCCAATGAATGGCCAGGCTGAAATTTTCGTGAGTCGAAATTCGCTATATTTGGGCCCTCGTACAGTTGGCGGATCGCTAGAACCGCTTCTTGTAGTCGTCGAGCCGAGAGCATCTTATGACTTGGAAGTCGTAGGAAGTAAGTAGTTTACCCATGAATACGACTACTAGTAGGAAGTAATGCTTTGATTAAAATGAAACTTGGAACCAGTTAGTTTACAGAGGCTCATAAGTAAGACTCTCAACCATAAGCTCTCTGTAAACAAACAAAGTTAAAGTTCGGCAACAGCCTTGCGAACAAGAAACTAGGACACATCTTTCTGAATGCATTATTCCTTACTTTAAATCCAAATAAAGCTCAAATTGTCATTCTGTTTGTTTCATAATTATTTCGGTGAAGACGAGTAGCTTGGTTTGATTTATTTTGACTTGATGACAATATTAGACACTATACAGCTCTGAATTCTTTTCTTTCAATCGTTCTTATTTATTCAATTAATCAAAACACAGATTGAGTAATAGTTAATTTCTCTATTTAAATCTTTTGTCACGTCGATGGGATGGCTTTCGGCGACAAACACACCTTCGGAGTTAGATTGAAGGGTTTCGCAAAGAGTAATTTATGTATAAAATTAGCACCAATTACTATTGATTTGGTCTTCATATGAACACCTGACCAGACTAGTCTGTACAATATGGTTCTACCGAGCTAATGTGCTGTTTACATTGTAGCATAAAATTTATATCTTTATCACTAACCAGGTCTGTTTATGTTCTGCCAAAGATTTCGCGGTGAATAATTGGGTGTGATTTTAATCGCCACCCTGCCCTGTTCGTGTATAAAATACTCGATTACACATGCAGAAACAAATAATTCGTGTAAACGAATGAGGGTGCATGCATGGATAAATAGATTGCAAGGTAAATATAAAATTGGTGACTATATCCGGCCTGACCTTTTCAAATATGGCACAGGAAACAAAATAAATCAGGCAGAAACTATATAAAAGTCTGCTACTGTCGTTAGTTATTTTGGTTAACTAACCCGGGCAAACAGATCCGTGAAGATAAATCATTATCCATGTAGATGGTTTCAAACAAATTCATAGCCACAAAAACCTTGTTCCCGACTAAAACGAATATATGTAATTGTCTCAATTCCATTAAGAAGGGTGAGTTCGATTTTCAGATCAGACTACAGTTCATATTTGGGACTTTTATTATAGTTTGGAACTCCTAGAAGAAAACACACTTTGTTCGCCAAGATTCACCTATGACATAATATCAGTGAATGCAACCCAACTAACTACATAACTGTATACTCATTAATCAATGACATGTCTTTGATGTATGGTTAAAATTCTAAATCAATACAGAAAAGAGAGGATTGAGTGTTCAGGTGATACAAACAGGTGTGTGGAATCATAATGTGAATCAATTCTGACAAAAAGGCAGTATTAGTCCAAGAGTTCACTTGAGTCATTCTCTAGGAGGTTTTGATTGATGAGCTAGGGAAACATGTTGCATGACACATGAAGTTCATTTTACAAGTGCTTTACTTGGTAGTAACTACAGGCGTTCACATCAACGTCGTTCAGAGGTGCTGATAGACCCCTGAAGAATTCAAAATTCACTAATTCCGAACAAATAGACATGTGCCAAGAACGGGTAAAAGGAATTTCTTAACCATTTTATCATTTCTTTTCGATTATTGTATATCACAGAGTGTACCACTTTTTCCGAAAGGGTCAATAGAGATTTGATTTTATTCTTTATTGAAAGAGAGAAAGCAGGAGAAAGGCACGGATTTTATTTAAGCCCTTAAACATACGGTACCACTCGTTTTCAAAACTCTTGAAAATATTTAAAAAAAACGGAATGTTAATTTTTCTATCCTGGATTTTAATCATGTTGTTAAGAAAATTTGTATGTATTCTCAGATTCTTTCGAGAATTACACACTTGGAAACTTGTGAGAGTCCCAAATAATTCTCGTGCACGCCACTTTGGTGCCTATGTCCTCAGAAGTGGATTTCATTTATCATTCACAACACCTGACTCCTAACTCCTGATCTAGCCAGAAAATAATAATTAGTGTCCGATCCATCCATCCAGCAAATCGATTTGGAATTTACTAGACTAGACTTCACTAGAGTAGTTTGCTTACACCCTAGGACAACAGTTCGACACGGCTTGTTGGCATATACTAGTTTTAAAGACGTTCTATAAAAATGGACCACACAACATGTGTTTTTTAAATAATTTTCATAACCAATTGCGGCCAAAAATTGGATGTGCTATTTATTTAAGTGAGAAGAACGTCACTTTTATTTATTCTGCCGTCGTGACGGGCCCTGTATTTTGATTAACCTGTTGCGGCTGAGTTTGTAAACTACTTATCAAATCACAATTCATAATGTTTGCGTAGGTGTGTTTGCTTACGTAAATTATTGTTCAAACTTAAAAGTAATGACGTTCGTACTGTACTTATAAGAAAGACACACATAATATGCACAGATTCAGGTAGGAATATCCGACCAGATCAGCAAACAAATGGAATCAAGTTTTATTTCTATTCCAAACTTGAACTTCACTCAAGCCGAAAACAAGTGCACTAAAATGTTATTTCCAGTACATTCACCGAGAGTGCATCGATTTGGAACAACATGTGTTCTTGCAAAAGGATTTGATAAAAAATAACATTTCCATTCTTGAGACATTCTTGAGATTTGAAATGCCGTTCCATGAAAATTACATACCCAGAGATTTATTTCCGTTTTAGGAAAACTTGAACTTCAAATCTTTATGTGCTGCACATTATTTCTGGTGGGACTATTGGCATTTCTATTTTACATTGGTTCAAAGATTTACGTTAAGAATTATTTGATACTAAGTGTATTTTCATTTTATTTTGAGACATTCGGTACTAGCTGTAATGTGAATTGTGAGTGCCCCATTTGCGTTCCTAAATCCATTTCTCATAAGAGTATGTTGTGTATTGTGAAAGTGCTTGAGGATTTTATTAGGGAATTTGATGAATCCTGCCTGAGTTGTGAGTGAAAAGAAAGTGCCTCTTGAATCTCAGAATCTCCAATAATGATAAGAAGTTGAAAGGAAAATAGGATTACAAGGAAATTCTGCCAGGGATCATTGTTCGTGTTCCGTTCCGTTGTGATTGTGAGTGTGTAAAGTGCTGACATAGTGAGTATGGGAATATTCCCGGGAATTCAAGCTCAACAGAAAATGGCACATCGAAGTCAAAATTTTGCATTTCGGTTGATTTCCTTTCAACAGGATGCATACGTAGGAATCCTAATTGAAAATTCAGAGATGCTACTCAAATAACTCTGTAAGAGCCGAGTATTTACTCCGAATATTGATTAATGATAATTAACGTTTGTTTAATCTACTTTGTGCTGCAAATCCCAATTATAGCAATAATTGATGAAACTTAGTTAGAACTCACGCACTTTCGACATTTTAACATATCGTTCTGAATGATTAAAAACTTTGTCATGCATTCAAATAGGTAATAATTACTTGAAAATTCTAACTACATTTGTAGTCATGAAGATGAGGTTCTATGGATTACCCACCTGAACCTCCTGTGCGCCAGATGTATTTTTGTTAATGCAAACGTTCAATTTACCAACCTTGATCTACGCATGAACTAATTTCTGGTAAACAGAAATCAATTTATTCCTGCACACGTATAAATAGGTATAAAATTATGTTGTCTGTCAGATAACCGCAGACAAATCAAACAGAAAAAGCTTTTCAAATTATAAAACGAAAGTGTCCGAAGAGTCTCGAAGTGGCAATCACTCGCTATACTGGAAAGTTCAACCGATAAGGATTACAGGAGTGCGTGCCGGATGTGTTATGAGTAGCTAAAACCTTACATTTTCTCACGGTTTGCAGAGAAATTGACAAAATGATAAACAAAATTTAGCTCATGTCATTTCATTACAGCATATTCTAAAATTACAATATTCAACAGTGTGTAGCATTTGAGAATTTATTCCTAGAGTTAAATTACTAACATATAACACTTTTCAGTAAATGTTGTGAAATAACGTCCCAGTTGCGAAGCAATGCGCAATGTGGTGTCAATACAACCATTCCGCCTGCAATCATGTACATTACTTAACCTGTCTAGTCTGGATTAATGGATTTCATTATTTTCATTTTGATTCGAATTCTCTGCGAAAGAGAAAAAGACACGGCGAAATATTCAATTCAAATAGATTTACTGTGTAAAGCGTAGTAACCGAGTTTCGACATTTCTTCGCAAAAATTAAGTAAATTAAGTTCTTTGAACAAGCAAGCGAACAGTCTCGCTGACCTCATGCGGGTAGAGGTGAATGAACTCAGATCAACTTCCTACACAATGCGTTCGTAATTAATTTAATCTTAATTGACATGGAAAGTCACCAGAGACAGATTTATTAATGACCCTACTATCCGAATGGAAAATGGCAAATATTAATTTCAGAAGATGCACCAGCAGAAAAAATAATATCTATGACCCTTGTATCACCTACTTCAGAAATGACATGCAGTTAGGTCACCTGGAGGTGATTGGAGTTCTTATGGGAGCTGAATATAACCACCTTCTTCAAAAGTTTCAATTACCAAAATAATTGGCTGTTAACGTCACCATAATATCATTAAAGTGCTCTTCGGAAACCCTCAGAACGATCACTACAGCTCCTCATCTTGTCAGTAAAACCCTCAAATATTTATGAAGCCTTCAACATTTGTAAACACTTTTTTGTAACGTATACTGAGCTGAAAAGTAACAGCAGTAAGTTATCGTTTTAACAAATGATTTTTTTCTTGTCTAGAATTTCTACGGACTATAGACTTCAAGATCCTAGAGACTTAAGAAATTGCTAAATTCTATCACTTTATTTGTATCGAGGCTATAAACCTACCTAATAGTGAAACTGTCATATTATGTTGTCTTCCAGGACAAGTAATAGTGAAACACGCTATGGAAGGAAGTTTGCAAGCTCAATTTCTAATTTTGCGAAGAAATATACAATAATTTTTGTTTCTATGATAGATATTTTGTACATGCCAAAATCCGTCAAGGTTTTAGAAAATACGGGCAGGATTTTTGCAGTAGTTTGGTTGGCAGTTCATGCCTTGCGCTTCCTATGCCATTCCCCCCGAAACTGATGAGAACCAGAAGCCTTGCTCGGTTCGGGCCAAAGTTCCATCAAATAAGAATTTTCGTCTTTTCAGAACCATTCTCATTTTGTCAGTCGTTCGTGTTCACCTTCACCAGGTCGTAGTCAACTTACCGATACCGTGCGGTCGTGTAGTGCATCTTAGACAAATCATAATAAGCAAACCTTCGTAGAAAACAAGACATGTAATTATATGAAGGAAATTCCTTACGGGCTAGCCAATGTACAATATCCAATCATTCCATCGCTTCACCAAAAATAAATAACTTTTCGTGTCGAGACAAAAAGTTTTCTGAGCTGAGGATTTTTACTCAATAATCTTTGAAAACATAAGACATTCATCTTAATCGAAACTTGCTACAAAATTGTTCTCTTTCATCCCGACGTGAATTAACTTCCATCGTAAAAGTAAGGAATTCGATTTATTTTTGATTTCTGTGTACAAGTACAATTAAAAAATACCAAAACCTACCTAATACAGTTTATTAAAGTATATTAATGAGGCAATTTCTTTGAATCGATAGTAAATAAGGAATAACCCGGCATCAGGTCATTATCACTTTAGCATTAATTCAAGGTTTAGTCCGTGGCACGTAATTATGATATGCATGTATTCGTCATGAATTCTTTTGTGCACTTGTAAAACTCATATTACTCCTACAAAATTCATAGCCACGTACACTAGAATATTATTAGCTCAATAGTTTATTTGAAAATATTTCCCGTGTATGAGAATTGTACAGTGCAGCCGGTACACTCCAGTTTCTTCACACATTTTACTGTAACGGACGCAAATAATTTTCAACCTATAGTATTCTGTGCTGAGCAATATTTTATAGCTCAGAGGAAGAACCCAAGTTTTAAAATGCCTTAATCGCTTAGCAAGCTCAGAACTAGAATCCGTGTTCGGGAAACTGGATGGAGAATCTCATTGCGGAATTAATTATTTTTTCTTTTGAAATCTTCCACGAACTTTTCCAGACAGTCTGCATCTCTCGTCACGAAACAGCCTTAGTTTTAAAATTCTAAAGACTTTCCAGATGAATTTTTTCTCTCCAGGAATTCTTTTGCTGGAACCAATTATATTACATCGTGTAGTGTACTACACTGTAAAATTTCGTTGGAGCAATGAGCCTAAAAATTCTTTCAATTCGACGTCTACTCCATAGATGTTAGAAAATTTAACTTGGCAGCCCTGGTGGAACACATTTTTAAAGATTGTTAGTCCAAACAGTCGAATTCAGAAATAACAAAAACCAACGTTTTAAAGACTCCCCTTGTAAGCTGAGCTGATTTTTTTTCAATTCAGTTGAATTAATTTAATAGGTCTTTTGACCTGACTCGCTAATCGGGTGATGCGTGCTTTAAGTTTGGATACACGAATGTCGCGAGTTCACAAGTGAGACAAACTCCCTACAATTAATTAGAATGAATTCTCATTTTTCAAATTATTCGCACACAATTCAGTTGAAATTGACTTTCACTTCAGTGAACACAAAATTGTATACAACAGCCCATTTTTTATCTGTTGTACGTATTTAGCTTACAGCTCAAATTTCTTACAGGGCTCGCAATTTTTACTCTAACCAGCGGGTCAAATGAAAGTTGAATAAACATTTAAGATAAATTAAATTGTTATACTTCACAATCCAAGGAGAAAATTGAAGTTTTTATTATGTTTTCGACACGAGCGTTTGAGAAGTAAGGACAACGGAAATCAAAGTTTCCAATCATAAGAATTGTCCCTTTCCAATTAATTAAATTTGCTGTCATCCAGTTCATTTTTCACAGAATAATTGCTTCTTACTTACGCGTCAGTAGGTTTGTTTTGACCGGTTGTGCATCCGGTATGTCATCGAATTTAAGGATTGTTTTTCTACCAACTATGTTTTCTCTAAAAGAAAGCAATCAGTCTCACAACTCGCAAGGGGCGTATTGAGTATTTACGTCTAAAAAATCAGTCAGTCATAAGAATAATGGGGTGCAAGAAAGAAAAGTGTGATTAGACATACAATATTTGTTCCGAGTTCATTTCCTTGAAAAGAAAGATAATAATTTGTATCATTTTCTTTCCCGTCCTTTTGTTCTTTTACCCGTTTCCTGTTAACTCAATTCTGTCCATGAAGACATCAAGAGTGTGAATGGAGTCCAATCAGAAAGCCAAAGTCTTCTCTAGTTTATTGCCTCTATTCATTCTTCCTTCCATTTGAACTTACGTACAGAGTAGTAACATCAGTAAGTGTTCAATCCTAATCACAAGTAAGTAAGAAAAGTGAAAGCACTAGGGACACCATTCATTCAGGATTTCCTTCGCCGTTAAAAGATTTCCGGAAACCACCCGTGATTATTTTGCATTAAATTTCTTCAGTGACCCAAAAATTTTGTCTCTGGAAAATTTCCGAACAGTGAGTTGTTGTTCAGATGCGGGGATTTGTCTTTCTATATGTCCTCTAATTTCTAATCTGGGAACATCATTAATGTCAGTAATGTTCCAACAACAACAATTTAATTTAATTGGACGTTTAATTCACAGGACATTAGAATTGGTAGTGTGTTTTTGTTGACGGGAGTTTGATCAAAATTAATAGTATTCAGATTCATTAAGGGCGCTACGTAATAGAGGCGACAGTGACGTCACAGCTTTGATTTTACTTAGGATGACTAATGTAGCCTGCCATCGCGTACTGTGAGTACGGCATACTTTTTCATTCAACAAAATAAGTAAATTGCACAATCATACAAACTACACCCGTGTATAATTTTTACAACATGTAAACAGACCATAAATAGTATTATTAATTCTGGCGTATTGTATTTGGCACATCGAATCAAATCAGATGCTTTGTTGTGCAAAAATTTGGTTCCGACACATTTTTATCCTAAAACCCAAGGATTTAATTAACAGACTACTTCAACGATCAAAAATTTTTACGACCCATTTTGTCCCGCTAAGCCGATAATGCGTACATGTTCTGGTCTGTGGTGAAAAATAGTAGTGCATGTAATTGCAATTCTGTGTAAGATAACTAATCCTATTAAAGCTCCAGCATTGTCCGCCACCATTTATTTTTGTTTACTCACACTCTTACTTATATCGCACTACTGTTGTAGAATCTTCATGATTAATAACCGGAACGAACGGTGACTGCCATATGCTCACCTCAAAACAGACTTGGAATGAAATGTCATAAAAATTGTATTTTTCTTATAATCTATGTATGTAACCGATCTGTGCTGAAACCTTTGATAATTTGGTATTATCATTACTATCTGATATCGATGTCGGAATTCGACTATATAAAATTATCATACTAGATAATCAGATAGAATAGTCACTCAATAAATCAACATACATGTATATCTAACTAACCGGCGGAATTCGAGAGACTGAGAGCAAAACCAAAAATCAAAATTGAATATTAGCTGAGTGCCTGCATGGAAGAAAGTCTTAAGTACGCAGGCGCTCAACGATACGAAATATTCGTTTTTGGGTTCATTTTGTTTAATAATCCTACAAAAAATAATTTCGGAATTTCTAATAAATCCAATTTTTAACCAACGACTGGACGGTTTCTTTTCTTCCTTTCCCAGAGGAAGTAGTGAAAGTATTCATCAAACTTTCCTCTTGAGGATAGCAAGGCGTAATTCATTACGGAGGATGATTGGTGTTATTCAGAGTATTTGAGGATTGGTGTCATTCATAAATATTTCGACTTCAAACCGTTCGTTTCACGAAATGTATAGTTTTCCTTTTACATTTCAGTACTGCATACCGTTTCCTCTTAGTAAGACGGGCTATCTTGCTTAGACAGATAAAAGGTCAATCCATCTGAGCTGAACCAGTATTTGTTCAAAGCAATCTAAAACTGATTCAAGAAGGGAAATAGGGAATATCTTTCATCTTGTCTATTCCGACCAAGTACCGACAAAATTCTGGATATGCTGCTATTTAGTATTTGTGTTTTCCACAGTCTTCAGCCACAAGATAAGGGGAAACGCTTGAGGGTTTGAAAAAGTCAAGTATGTCATGTCAACGGCACGTAGAGATCCTCATGATTTTCGGATGAGCTGAACGAAATGATTAACCGGACCATTTTCTGTAACCACAAGATCCAAAGACTCCATGTCGGTTAGTACCGAGTTGACGAGAGTCAGGCTCAGCGTGAAATGAACTTTTCCCATGCATCCTGATTTTCCTTTAGAATTGGAGCTAACTAGATTATTGCGAAAGGCGGAACGACTGAGCTATACAATGGTCATTGGTGTGTGTCTGTGTGTGTGTGTGTGTGTGTGTGTGTCACCGGTCTAGTGGTCAGAGTTATTGTCCAATACACTTTAAGCTCGGTGAGTAG
>JAQFYE010001899.1:0-20414 GCA_034694305.1 Protaphorura glebata | reverse complement strand
CCAAGATAAGTGAATCGCTTTACTACTTCAATTTTCTCTGATCCAAAGAAAAACCCAGGGTACGACTTCTGTCTACCTCTGCCGAATATCATAATTTTCGTCTTTGTTATATTGACCGTTAGCTTGATCTGATCACGGTAGTCCTTCAGTATGTTTAGTTTTTCTTGTAGATTTTTCGGTGAGTCGGCCAGGATGACGAGGTCGTCTGCGTAAGCAAGAATGTGCACTTCGTGGCTGTTCATTTCTGACTGTAACTAAGCTTAAAATTAAATCCTTACTTAATGAATATGGGCCTTTTGTGTGTTTAGTCAAAAAAGGGTTACTCCAAGTTTTCAAGAGATCGCGTTCGCTCTTAAAAAAGTTGGACTTCCAACATCAAGATGTCTGCCTTTCTCGGACTCAGACTAATGATCTTAGGAAACGCAGCAAAGGTGTATGACTTTTTCTTTTAAAAAAAATATGATTGAAAGTAAAATGCTTAGGCGGGGATTCTACTTGTCCACCTGTCGAAGTTTAAAATTTTACAGCTGAGGTTGCTCGCTAACATTGGATTAGATTTTACTACCGTACTTATCAGTTTAGGGATAGTACTATCCAACCAACTCATTTTTATGAGAAAAAAAATCAGACAAGGAGCTTCTTCGTATTGTTTTGACAGTGCGCTTTTGATGGGAGATAATAAGACGACATCCTATTTTGAGGTGTCTTCCTAATTTGATAAATACTATATCAATCAATTCAAACATTTATTTGACGTAGCGTTAGCTCAATCAACAAACATTTTACAACATTAAGATTCAATTTCATAGTAGCGATAAATACTATATTTGACCCCATTAATTTCTGTTACTATTTTGTGCAAGAACTTTTACCAATCATGCAGTGTGTAGAATTGAGTTATCTTTTTAGGTTCAGATTTTCAATGAGATTATTCAGGTCAACTGCCAGCTATTATACTTAAAATTTCAGCCAAATCCCACGGAGACCTAAACAAACCTCAACTAGGTATATGCCCTTTTCACCCGTATAGTATCTATCCGTCCGTCATTCTTTGAGCACGTTCCAAGCTGCACAAATTACTACAAAACGACGTTTTAATGGAATCTAATAAATAGCAAGACAGCCCGGACTCCGGGCTATAAAATACCTAAAAGGATATCGGCAGCTGTTCACGAGGTGTAGAAATTTAATGGGCGGGCGCCTCTTGTGACGAGAGGAGATGTCTCAAAAGAACCAGCGGCACTCATAGTCGTCGAATTTCCCGAGCTCCCCATGCATAAAAGTTTCACATAAATCGTTGGCCTTTGTCTGAGACATTTTATAGGATAAAGAACATTGATGAGACGCACATTATTACCGTCATAACAAAAGTTGAGTTTATTTTTTGGTACTTCCCTACTTTCTTTAATAATAATATATCGTCCCGTCGTCCAACTTCTTTAGTTACTCATATACCACTCAACTCGTCTTCTTGTCTTCTTACAAGGAAACCACGTTTCTTGCTAAAACCGGATTCGACTAAAACGTTCAAGGTTGGTATTCAAGTGTCGTGGTCAGGAATATGAGGGTTTATCTGACACGGTTGTACCATTTTCTTCAATAGGTTCAATGGAAAAGGTATGAGGAAAACCTGAACTCTACGAGTAATAAGAGCGGTGAGCTTAGATAGATGATTTACGGTATACATTGACATGTTTGTGGAAGTTCTATTATAAATATACTGATATGTATCAAAATAATTTAGCGTGAACCAAACTATTACGTGCCATTGAGTTTTCCAGTTTGTACTGAAGGCACTGGGCAGCCTCTCGGGTTGCTTCTTGATCCCATTATGTTTTTTACAAGGAAAGTGGTTACCTTGTTCGTCTTCCCCTTATATGGGGAGAAACACATAAAGTCCATGGAGTCAGAGTCGTTCGTACGAAGGGGAGTATTCTTTTCCGTATTATTTTATATTTATACGTCTGCGACTACCCTGCTGAGAAATCATTTTCTTTTCTTTCGGATCTTTCGAGTTCCTACAAAGTGAAGACGAGTGAGATGGATATGACTACTCAGACTGTAGCAATTCCAGGAATATGTCCTCAATTTGAGATGTTGTCAAATAACTATCATTGTTAGTACATCGAGCTGATGATATGAGTTTAATCCGTTCCTATTAAAATTTCCCGCAATATTTTGCAGAATTCTAAACAAACATGGTAAAGTACTCGTTACTCATTAGGTGTATGAAGGCAGATAATTCCATATTAGATATAAGTTCAGACAAAAATATTAGTCCGACAGCTAAAATTTCACATCGAGACGAAGTTCAAGAGGGTGATTATTATTCCGTAGCTAGACGGGGATCAATGTGTACGGTGTGAATCAAAATAAAAGCTCCAAATTTGAAGAAGTGTAGTTATAGATTTAATATACACTCACGGCTAGTTGAGAGCCCGTGGTAATGGAGTATGGTTAAGGTGGGGCGGAGAGTGAATAAAGTTGGATGGAGGGCGGTTAACATGGGGTGGAGAGGGGTTAAGATGGGATGGACAGAGCGGTTAAGACGGGGTGGAGAGTGGTAAAGTGGGATGATTTGAGGGTGTAGAAAGTGGTAAAGTGGGTGTATTTGAAAGGGTCAAGAGAATGGTAAGGTGGGAGTATTTGAGAGGGTGTAGGCAGTGGTAAAGTAGGAGTAAGCGAGAGGGTGCAGAGAGAGACAGATACAAATATAGATTTAATAGCTATTCGAAGTTCTATGGTTCTGTGTTACTAAGCGTTTTCCCACAGTCGATGCTCTACTGACTCGAGACTATTTGACACAGCCAATTACCCAATTGAATTCGCAATCTGTGTTTTTGGGCAGCATGTATGTAGTTTATGGTAGTGGAGTACAAGTAATGAACTATGGTCAATAAACGAGAACGGCTATTCTGGCACACCCAGTAAGAGAACCGTTTTCAGACTTCTCAGCTCTCACCTTGTCAATCCTCCAATTCAGTGTATAAAAAACGAAATGATGACTGATTATTCTACAACTGCCTGCCATGCAAGTAGTGGACCTTTCATTTATTCATTTGTTCATTCATTAGCAGTATGACTTTTACATACAACGTTATAGTCATAAAATAGATGACAAGAGGAACCAAATGAGAGTTTCATTAAATTGACAGGCAGCGAAGAAGAGCAAATTGTTCGGGAGTAAATGTGGAAATGAAAAGTTATGACTTTCGACTATATTAATCAAAGAGAAGTTCAGTCATTAGGAAATTGTTTTATCTCGTAGTCATTGAACCGAGCAATTCATCCCATCAGGGTGGCGCGGCGCGACACACCAGGGGTTCTTCTTCATCAATTCATTTCCTTGTCCGTCGTCGTCGTCGACGACTCGACTGACTTCGAATCCATCTCTTCTGATGTAGTGAAATAATTCTTGTCGCACAGTCGAACTGACGACTACCTTCGAATTTTGGCTTTGGTTGGTAGGTACGCATAGAACGGAGTGATCCGACTTGATCAAGAGGAAATACACAAGACAGGTTAGGAATAAAAATATACATTTCCATGGATTCCCGGGGAATCATATCTTAAGCTCACAATATAACCAGTTCAGATGGTCCAACTAGAAATGCTAGTTGGAGTTTGTGCTGAAGACTTCTAAAGATGCTGCTTTAAATTCGGAAGTATTCAAGAAAAAGTTTGAGAGAACCACTTTCTCAGAGCTATGTACCTAAGCACATTTTAGAGTAGAATTTCTATTCTACTCTATGATAAGGTTTATTTCCGTGTCACATAGCATATGTTACGCTCCTTCTAAGCAAGTACAAGAGGAGCTTACAATTGAATTGTTCAAAAACTTTAGAATATTTACATCAGTCCATCAGTTAAGTTCTTATTAAGGTACAATACAATAACTGTTGTCAACTTTTGGAGTTCCTTCCAATAACATGTGAATAAAAAAGAGAGGGAAATATTGAAATACTATAGATGGCACAGGAGTGACGTCATAAGTGACGTCATCACCTAGCACACTGGAAACAACCATTTGCTTACCTGCTTAGACGGTATCGTCGTCAGAGAGAAAATGACTTGATAATCTGAATTCCCTTTCATCTACATGGGTGGCTACCTAACGCAGCTAACAAATCCCTGTTTATTTAGGTACGCGCCATTTTGTACGAATTTTCTGCGCGTTCAAACTTATGGGAGTTTTTTAATAAGAAAGAATTTGACGGATGCGAAACGAATGCACATTCCTATACCTACGAGTACAATACAATTTCCTGTCTGATAGTGCGTGGGCGTGAGGAATAAAAATATGTGATAAAATACGGAGAAAGAGTAAATCATATTTGTGTTAGTCCAATACAAGTGAGTGGACTTTCGTTTCTTGAATACTTCCACTCAAGCAAGGTTGATTTTGATTTTGATGCGAAGAAAAAAATGAACAAATACTCTAAAGACGGATTTCGTGGAAGAAAGTCAAATCTGTGTCAGCAGAGCAAGCGTCGTCATTGTTCAAGAGAAAAAAATCAAGTCCAACCATGTGTGCAAACACTTTCGTCTTTTCCAAACAGCCAGCCTACGAAAGCACCTGCAAAATTTATTTTCCATTCGGGAGCACCTTGTGTTGGAAGGTTGGAGTCGGAATATGTTCAGAACTGACTGTGGACTGAATGGGGAGTACAGTTTACATAGTTTTGTACTTGAACTCTGGTAATATTCTTATACAAAAATCCAAGTGAAGCGGTGAACCCGCGAGGGGACTATCATACAATAGTATGACACAGATATTACTGCAAGCGAAGAAGGCATGATCATTTCGCTGTGGCAAACTGTCAGGGTTGCAGCGAGTATGATGAAATTAATTCAATAACGTCACCATAGAGTATCTCGTAGTTGGAGGTTCGACCAAAACCTAACTCGACGAAGTTGTCAAACTTAACCATACACAGCTATTTAGACTAAACTTAGCTGCAACTAAATAAGAACGCAAAGTCTTACGGCAAAAAGTAGTTGTATTTGACTTCTCGATAGGCTATCTCTTGGCCTCCTGAACAGCATTTGGGAAAGATCAACCCCGACAAGTCAACTGTTTGCGGCAAGAAATACTCAAGAGGTCGAGTTTACAAAATATAGTAGTAACGGGAAAGCCGCTTGTGTGTTAGAGATTGCCACCGATTAAAGGTGGCGTTGGCGTCCCAAAATAGTTGATTAGAACTCCACTGGCATTGGTCGGAAAACCCACTTTTTCAGTTAAGCTAATCGGATGATTTAACCTCACCAACCCGAACCTGTGAAATCATCTATGAAAAGTAATCCCTGTGCCACGGTAGACTAGAAAGGAAGTAAAATGAAGAAAGCCGAAGCCAAGTAGTATTTAATCTCGAAGCAGGGTGTTCTGAATGCGAGTGAGAGTGTAACGAAGTTCAGTTCAGTCTCAAATAACACATTTGCTTGCATTGAGTTTAGTGAAGGCAAACGGTGCAAGTCTTTCGCGTATGTTTTCACTCCGGCTTTCTCTCCATCAAACCGCTGTTCTGTCTTTATGGAGAGCACATAGCATTGGCAATAATACGATACGACACGGGTGGAAGTCAGAATAAGGCTTTAAGGCCCCGATCGGATCGGATATTTTTATTATCTGATATTGATCTGATCCGACTTCTTGGTTACTGACATTGGACACCATCGAGGCTTTCTTCATGCTGGCCTCATCTACTAAATTAATTTCTTGTGTGATGAAATTGTATTCTCGATTATTGAGACACAAAATATTGTCGCCGAATTAAGCAAGCCGGACAAATGTACTAAACAACCCATCCGACCCCATCGGAACCTTAACTATTTATGACTATGAGTATGTAGTATGAATGTTAGCAGACCCTTTCACCTACCATCCAGTTCTTGCTTTCACACTCACTCCTGTCTCCCGACACTGAAGGACTCAATGAAATGTCTCACTCGTTAAGTTCCATTCTGTAAAAGCAAAGGCAAAGCATGATGGGAGAAAGTGAAACCACTTTGGCTCACCTTATTCAGCTTTGTGACTACACTCACTTCTATTACTTGTCGACTTTTCCTTCTTTAGTTCCTTTTACTTAAAATGAAAAAGACATTGGTTGAGGAGGAAATGAAGCAAGGCGTGAGAGAAAACTTTTCATGGTTGACTGCACCCATATTGTTCCTTGGCAATGCAGCACTACTACCATCACCAGTAAGAAATTTAAAAGGAAACTAGATCTGTGAAATTGGTTTATCCATCCTTCTCAAAACATACATGTGCATTCTGACGCACAAAAAAGTACTCCTAGTTGAAGGTAAGTAAGTGCCGCCGACTGCCGTGACTTACCGCAAATTCCCTCATCCATTTTTTGAACTTGGATGATGCTTGTGCAAAACATCGAAATGATTTCAGAAACTTTGCCTTTCATTCATGCATGACTTCTCGAAAGCTTTAATTGTGCTCTAGAGTCAACTCAAGTCAAAACTCGTGGCATAGAACTGAAAGCTAACGTACTTTTGCAGTCAATGCAAGTCAGTTCAAATTTCTCTTCTTCTATCTTTCCATGCTGGTATGGTAGTCAGAGGGGAGATTCTCACCAAATTTTTTCTATTCTCTTCTAAGGTACATGGGTACAATAAGGTACAGGTCCAATATCAGCAAAAGAGTTACAATTATGGCTTGATGGCATGGACTGCCTGCCTTGCAGGAGCTTGTGTTTGTCATAGTTGCTTTTTTACTTTCTCCTTAAGGGTGGATGGAAAGTATGAAGACCGGATTTTATTAAAATTTCTACGGTATGCCTTACTTTATGGTAACTATTTGTGTCCCCCCCCCCCCAAGTATTCGCCAGAAGAGAGTAAGGAGGTTGCAGGAGAAATAAAATTTACGAATCACCTTGTACTTATTTAGAAACCAAAAACTGTTCATTGAGATGAACTGACAATCAAATACTCACTTTATTTACGCAGACCGAAAGCCGAACAGGCAATGCAAATGCAACTACTCTTGTGAACATTGATACACGTACTTTCACTCCAACTCTCATGTAGCACACGTAGCCTAAACATATCTGAAACTTGAACCAGCAATTGGCAATATGTAATTGGCTTGCACTCATTTCGAGTTTAACATTGCAATGCTACCCTGCCATCCCAAAAATCTTGTACTTTTACACACAGAGCGTAGAAGTATCCCGCATGAAATGATGTTGAGCTGAGTCCAAATTTCAGGCCTAACATCAACGCTTCAGTCATTCAAAGTCAGCCCCGAGTTTCCGTCGGACATTATTGAAGCTGTAACATACAACCAGGACAGCGAGTTACAAAAGTTTCTGGGATACTGTTCACCAACTAAAACTTTAATACAAGGCAGGCAGTTGGCGAGTGCAGGATGCACTAACCGTTAGTTCCTCAACTCGAAATTAATTACAAGCTTTATTGACTAATTTTGGTAGAATGTACACTGAACAGGCAGACATGCTATGAGGAGCATACAGGCATAAAGGATGTACTGTGCGTGTTCCAGACGGTACTCATATTCTACATGGTGAACCTGAAAGTATTCCACTCAACTTGGAATTTTCTCTCCGTGCGAGTGCACTAAAAAATTTACTATTTACAGCGGAGAAGATATTTTGCTTGAAATTAACGTTTAAGAGAAATAGGTCTCTGACCTGTTGGGACACCCGGTAAACTCAGAAGGACGATGTGAATATTATATGCACGTGTCTACGACCCCAACGCGGCCTTCAAGGAGGCAGACATCAAATATGCAATATATACGTCGTTGAGTTGACATTTCACTCGTCAAGCTAATAAACCTTTAATATACCTTATCTCATCAACTATCTAGTAACTCTCCCCTCTACTTATTCTCTTTTTAATTTGAAAAAGTCACTTTATTACTTTTGATGAAATTATGAAGACTCCTAAAATCTTGTTAAACCTATTTTAAAAGCCTTCATTTATTTATATTCTACACTCAACTCCTGAGAGTATTGCGCTGGGTATGAGCAGTAGCTGCTCTAGGAATTTCTTCCTCGAATGTACTAATTTTGGCGAGGACAGGAGAGTAAAATTGTCCACCCTTTCTACAGACTGCTCTTCATAAGACATCCGCGGTAAAACTACTTCATTTTTCATCACTGGAGTGTTTAACAAAATTGTCATTTTAAGACCACCGGCTGCACACCACATAATGCAATATAGAAATTTCGACCTGGTTGAAAAAACATAAATTTTTCAGATTTCATTAGCATACCGGTCTTCTTCACTGGGCAAACAATAAAGCTGCCAAAATTCGTAGGGAGCCGATGCCCCGTAAGGTAAATCCTAGAACCGGGACTTAACACGAGTACCTACAGTTGAAGTCGCATGTTCTCACGTCGTGAATAGAATTCCATTCCAATGCATTGGAATGGAATTCTTGACACTCACATAAACTTGTATTCGGTCCGAATTAGAAATGAGAGTGAAAGTTCAGCTTACTATGGCCCACCATCGCATCGTGTAGTGGAAATAGAAATAGGTGTGTTTCGAAGGAATACTACTCGGAGTGACTCCTTCGCGACGACCAGGACGACGACGACGCCACTCATGAATTATGGATTGCTAGTTAGGGAAATAGCAGAGATTAGAGATTCTATTTTCAGGCTTCGTTCTATCTCTCTTATCTCTCCTAATGCAGACATCGACACTGTATGTCTACACTACACATAGACACAGACACATCTTCAAAGGGGTTTTTGTTTGGCCAGAGAACAACAGGAAGAGAATAAAAGTTGTAGTAAAGTATCTAGTAGTGATCTGGTCTGTGTAGTCAGGTCTCCCTGTAGTTAGGAGGGGAAGTAAAATAGAAATAAACATTATTCGTTTCCCACTATCTTCAACTTCTCTTCCCAGGCCCGCTCAGGTGGGTGTAACAATAGTGTTTATTGTTCTCCTGGTTATATGTACTAACCTTTTCCTTTCCGCCTACCTTATTACATAAACTGGGAATTGTGATTTTCCCTCTAGAAACGAGTCGTAAATAATGACATTATTGCAGAGGATCATTAAAGTCCTCATCAAAATAGTGAGAATAGTAAAACTGTTGTATATTGACGTGGTTTACACTTGAATTAGATGAGTCCAATTAAGAAGTGTTTCCAAGTTCAACTTCGACTGCTTGTAAAATATCCCCGTAATGTGGTTTAACGTCTAAGTTGAATTCCTACTCAAGATTTGTAGCTGGCTCAGTTAGTTTGAAAAAATCGCCTAATTAGAATCGCTGATTGCGTTCCCAACCAGAACCAATTAGTATACAAGTAGAATGTGACAACAAGATTCTAACTTCTGATGCAGCTAAAAGTACTTTGCGTCTTAAAGATTGTCTGAATTATAACTGGAACCACGAATTTAATGTCTGAATAATTTGATACAAAGAGTGCTCAGAAAAGCTCTTATATAGGATGCGTCATATTTTCAATTCAACTATGATAGGTACCTCTAGTATGAGAGCTAAAAAGAAAGCCCAGATGATAAAGCCTCTTCAAAGCTACAAGCACATCATTTCTGCTCGGGAGATCGAAGCCATCGTATAACGAATTGGTACGAATTGCGTAGCACTAGGCTGCAATGAACTTATTGAAGGCAAATAAGCGAAATTTTCTGTCCTAAAACGAGAGGAGAATTTATGTTATTTGCTAAACGATGTTTTAGAAACTTAGATACGGTTTCAATTGGCTTCACTGAGATACACTGTAAAAAAATTCTATGGATCTTGCAAATAATCGTTCAAAATCAAGGCCAGTTTAGCCAGATGAATGTTTCAAAAAAATCGTTTCGTCAATTTCTTTTATGCTTTCTATTCCTATCCGTTGATCCTGGTGTTATTTTCTGCTACCTCTTTCCTGACTGCCTTTGCGTGCCAATCTTTATGATCTACACATCCATGCCATGCCATGTTTCGTCTCCAATGAAGTGAGGAAGCAATAGGCGAGTTCTAGTTCTTATTTCTTTAGAAAGCGTTGTATGTGCGGGTAGAAATGGGATAAATTGAAGTGAAAAATTGCTTTTCGCTTGATGCCTATCAGTCGGAAAGGTTCTCAGCGTGAGGGCTACTACTCAATGCTTTCTTTTTTGGGGAGTCTGGAGCACGAGGGTCTTGAGGTGTCCCAGTTGGGAGGTGTTTTCGGAAATTGGGTAATCTTAGGCCGGTGCCAAGCAATTTTCGAACGGACGGAGGATATTTCGGCTCCAAGACAAGAAGAAAGGTTGGAAGACCTTGGACTGGACTACACTAAGCTTAGCACAGCGCCCCCGGGCAGCCATTTTTTCTCATGTCTTATTATTTAGTTTTGGGAGTAGCGCAATCGAATCCGATATAGTAAACTCTACCGATTCTAAGTAAAACAGCTTTCGTTTGATAAGAATTTTGCGGAAGAATAGATTCTTGGTGGGAAAGCTCTGTTGAGGTCTTTCCGTGGCAAGTTTTTTATTCGAGATCACCTTGTTGTTCTCAAAGTGGATATGTAAAAGAAACCATTGAATGACAGTATATCAAATCTGCTTAGTAATTTTGAGAAGCAGGACTCGAAAATTATCAGTGAGGTAGAAATCCATACAATAACTACGAAAAGTCTAGCGAACCTATGAGAGTATATTGTAGATCATCTGCCAATCAGAATTGCCACTCAAGGGATGTGTGAATAATTCTGAGAGGCCGGACGGATTTATTTCTGGACAGCGCATTTCCCAACACGGTAGAACCGACTCCGGAAATCATTTTGTTACTTTAGTACACGTTGTCAACTCGCCAGCCAATCAATATAAAGAAAGCAGACCCAACCATCCATGTGTTTCTCGGGATGACGCACCATGCCGATAATATACTTTTAATGGTATAGTACCTGCAAGTACAGATTGTTTGGTTACATACAAACTGGAGAATCCGACCATCCGCCTGGTCCTGCGAAGATCCTCGCCGAAGGACAAAGACAAACCTTGGATTGACCAAAGGAACAGAGTGAACATGGAAATGGGACACGTCCGACGTCGACGTCTACTCTATGTCCACATGTTCATGGACATGTCTGTGTACGTATGGAAATGTGTCGATTTTCTGTCTTTCATCTTCCGGGAACCAAGTATACGCGAGGGTTACTCAATAAGTCTTGTTCCTACGCTGATACTGCAGCCAGAAACATGAGACCAAGCCGATATATTGGACAATACTATTGAAGGATTATACTGATCATTTGAGCCCAATCGGTGAACCAATTGCATGTAGTCAATTTTCATATACACTTTTGTTCCTCTCCGGTTCACACATTCAAATATTTTTGAATGATATTGAATGGCCGAATAAAATTTGTCTACATCCTGCTGAAGGAAGCGAAGCGCCTCATAGCTCGATTAAAGAGAATTTTGTTAAAATGTTTTCCCATTATTTCATAAAAGTGAAAACTATTTCTGAACTATTCATACTAATGAATTTTTAACAGTCAAGATTATCCTCTAATCGTATGTCAAAAATGTGGGCTCGGCCTGAGGTTTCTTGCTGCTCTTTCAGCACGGGAATAGAAGTACTTATTGACATACCCTCGCTTAGTATTTGGAGAAAACGACGACACACGCAGAACTGCGTAGGCATCGCATTGTCTGGCGTCATCGTGGCAAACACACACACAGACACCAATAAAAAAAAATCTCACTCGACTACATGGACATCATCGCAAATGGGGAGGATAAATCATCGGACGGAGAAGAGACAAGGATGAAAACGAGATATACCTTATTTGATTCTATTCAATTCGTCAAAATGCTGGTTCTATGACACGAAATGTTATGTTACAGTCTAAAGAGTGGACGGGTCTATGAAATGGCAAGCGGTCCGAATTTTATGCCAGGTAATGATGCCATGAGTTACGACATCAGCAAAAGTGCTTATGGACACATTTCTCGCATTATTCCGAAGGAGTGAAATCTACTTCAATCCCTTGGCATTATTGGTATGATTTGAATTGATTGATTTATTGATTCTAAGATATAAAATATTTTGCGCGTCTCCAGAAATAAACGATGGAAAACATATTCACGTAACTCCGATACATTGAGAGATTTCACACTTCATCAAGTAGCAAGTTCCACAACAAAGAAGTCCTAAAAGTATACGACGATTAATAGAACAGTAAGTTGTAAGGTGGAACTAATAATCTGCTGCTAGTGCTATGGACATTTCATTTTACCAATATCTCCTAGAAACACGACAAATCATATGTCCAAATTATAGCAAGCCTAATTAACCTAAAGTCGAAATGACTCCACGAGGTAATTTTACTTCGCAAAATATTTTAATTTTTGTCTGAACTCTCGTGTCAAAAGTCCGATTGCGACAATTTAGAACCCCTCAAATCCTGAATGGGGTGACCAATCGTAGTAGCAAGGTAACCTGAAACACGATTCAGTCATGGTATACGGTAGAATAAATGGACGACGACACAAACATACATATACATGGAAGCTGGAAATTTGAGGACTCATCCCACGCCTGAGTCCTGTCCAGATGTAGATCCCATGGCATGGCCATCGAATGACGAATTGCTCTCGTCGAGCTCAAGTGACAGTTTTGCTAAGTTGGAATCCCAAAATGTGATATTTCCGTCCTTCGCCAAACATTCGTTCGTTCATTCTATTGTCTCTCAGTCCATATACTCTCTTCAAAACTTGTCCTGTCTTTTCCGTGATGATACTCGAAACCATTCACATTATACACAGCCCAGCACCCACTCACAACTCTCAATCCAAACAACCAAACCGACATTACGAACAACAGTAGTGCAGAATAGTCCGGAGATTAACAATTCTGTCTGTGGAATAACAATACTCTCGCATTTCCTCTCCAACTGAAACCTCGTAACGTAATATTCTCATCATGTCCACGTAGAAGGCCTTTACTTGTCTATTCAAGTATCACTCACTCACTTCGGACATTCAAAACACTTTCTATCAAAGCCAAGTAAAACCTGAAACCCCTGCCCTGCCCTGACCGACCAACCGACCTAATTTCAAACCCATCACATCGGATTCGTTTCGTTTTCATTCTATTTCCTTCGATCGTGTTGGTTGAATCTGAATCTCTAGAATTCGAAGAACTGGTACAAAAAATATCCGAGATCCAAGTCGTAGTAGAGCAAAAGGGTTTTACTCCGATTTCAAATCCTTTACCAAAAGTTGAAAGCAAAACCGGAGCTAGCACAATGAAAGTTTGCCTGATAGTCTGGACAATGGGCTGCGTGAAATATGAGTAGTCGCAATTTGTGAAGGGCGGCCCACATACAAAATTCAGTCGTAGCTCATCAACATAGAAGTGTTGGCCTAATGGCCAATAGTCCCCACGGTCTAGTGTCAATCAGCACCCTTTCTTCGATTCAATCATCAGTAATGACTAATGAGGAGACTATGCAGTGACTGGAGTCCAAGGGTCATATCTATTGAACGGGTGCCTAGACAGTAGGCACACGACCCAACCCTAAATCTTGGTTCAATCCATTTCGGGAATGAAATTGACTGACAGAATGGGCAGTCTTGTCTTGTACTCCATGGGCGGCCATCTATCTCCCCTTTCAGTCCCGGGTATTCTCCGGGATTCTGGATATGTACGAATTGTTTCACGGTGGCACAGAAGCATACAATATTTATATGAAGTGACATTTTTGAGAAAATTGACACATGTAATTCATATATAAAACTGAATGAGAAATCGATGTAGCGATCAATCACGTACAAACAAGCTTAAATATTTTAAGGTGAGAAAGAATTAAGGCAGGAAAGAACTTATCTACTTACAGTCTCAAAAATTATCCCGATGGGGATAAATACTGATCCGCCCTGTATCATCGTATTCATTCACCCTCCGCGGCCGGCAGGTTCAAATCGTCTCCCTAGTTAAACAAATCATTTGAAAACTTGTCCTGTCATGATGATGAGTTGCAAACTTTGTTGTAAGAAAAATTGGGGGGAGACCCAAGTGGGAGTATCAGTAAGTGCCTGGCTTCCTGAATTACATGATGGATACGGATGAGTAGTAGGGGTAATCAACTTTAGAAATGAAATATCCATTTGGATATGGAAATTGAACATAGGAGGACGTGTATACGACGTGTGTATTTAATTTCGGACTACAAGGGGTTTAAATAAAATGCAACATATTTTGACAACTAAGGAGGGGAGCACAAGAGTGGGTAATTTCAATCTCGATGCTATGCCTCCAAGGGCGGGATAGTTTTGGTCCGGAGACCATTTTTGGCATCAGCTGAAATATTGACAACAAAGACCTTGGTGTTTTTCAGAATAACTTCGAGGAAATTGAAAACTAAGGAAAAGTCTAAAACACTTAAAAATCCGATTATTTTTAGTTATATTTTATTGCAATGTTGATTTGCATCGCGGTTGAAAATTACCCACCTCGAAGCTTCCCTCGTCTGGCCACTGATCTGAATGCGTGTGATGGACGGGTGAGCGGACTGTTTGGTCGGTGGCTGATACTGACAAGACATGCCTGAGGTTCGAATATCCCGGGTTGGTTGGACTGGTGGCGTTTGGCTCAATCCTGGATAACTCATATTCTCTTTTATTGAAGCCATTTTAATTAACCAAATTCCTCGTTTGTCCTCTGGTTGGTTACCTTGGAATGGAATCAGTCGGGAGAGCTAATAACAGACAGTCGAATTTAGAAGTTGAAAATTTAGTGCGCGCCTAGCTCAAGTTGTGGTACTGGATCGCACTTCACGCCTTTTCTAGCTCTGAAGTTAAAAGTTTAATAAAATACATCCAACCGAACCGCAGTATCAAATTGGATCACGTCATTGTGTAACAAAATTAAATTACCAATCGTGTACAAGTATTGTCGGAACGTGTAGCGAATCAACAAATAATTTGAGAGGTACACACATATAGCTGTTACACATACATACACTAATGATAAACTTTAAGAGGTTCCACTTACAAGGTGTTAGCGAAGCGAAGCTTCTTGCTTTGAGTAGATGCTAGATGGCTAATTTTGATATAATTCTTCCGTGCAGTGTAAGAACGTAGCGTCTTCTCTGGCAAATTAAATAATGCACTCATTCGTTTTCGTTTGACTTTCGCCGATAAAGTGTGAACAAACATTGAGGTGTATTTATTCTTTGTAGACTTTATTCGCTTCTCAATGTCAATTTAGCCCTAGTAATTCCTGCCAGTGAAAAACAATGGAAATAGCAGTAACTACAACCTGCCTGCCCAAGGGGTGAAACCCTCAAATAGCGATTTGAGAGGGACTGAGTGGGTGAACCACAACGCGGTGATGAATCTGGCAATTTAAGGACACGTATTCCAGAATTGGTATGTGTATTGTGAGGAGCTTCATAAGCAAGTTCAAGCAACACATCATATTATCACTTCGCGTCAATCTCTTCATTAACAAATTCCTCATCCATGCGATACTTGGTTAAATCAGAGTCAGTTGAACAAGTCGAGACTCTCAGTGGATCATCAAAACTCGTTTCAGAGGAATTCTGAATTGTTAGAATTCTGAAATCTTCAAAGAGCCAGTTTAAGTTTAGTTTCAGCATATGTCAGCAGAAGACTAGAATGACTTGCCACAACCGAAACGAGGATTCTGACCAAATTGTAAAAGTATCATATCCAAAGACCCAGTCTAGAGTAACTCGAGTCTTCTGGCGCAAGCATTTTGCTTAACCTCAAGCACATTCTAATGTCGACGTCGGGCCTCTTCCCCTAAGACGTGAATCTCATTAATATCATTTCATTAAGAAGACAGCAGACTCTCTTGACTTCGGTTGCTTGCTTCCAGGACCTCAGAAAGGAAATTATGGATTTGATTGATGTTAGGTTTGATACTTTGAATGCGCAAATGCTTTCTCTCATGGACAAACCTAACGGAAAGCAACTCCACGCGTTTCACTTTCCGCAATATTTCCTCAAACTAACTCCTCCACACTTTATACTGCCGAAAGCAAATTCTTTCCGAGAAATTAACTATCTCGATTATGCTATTCCTGCATTTAGTGTTTGGAGTCAAACTTTTCCACGATTCCGCACATTTTTCTCTGAACCCTGCTTCTACATTTTCATCTGAACATCAGAAGCCTATTAATGTATTTGACTGCTGTTGGGTTAGATTAAATACAGATGCATTACACAGGCATTCTAATTTCATCGAAAAGATTTCGCCGCCAGCATTGATTGCACTACGACGAAAGAGTTCTTTTGTTAGCTTGATAAAAATGTGTATGTGTCACTGGCAACAGGTCAAATAGGCAATGAATGGAATTCCAAACTCCAGGAACCGTGTCAACCATTGGGTCTGATAAACACTTGTCAGCTCAATAAGCTTTTGTATTCCTTTTACGACATACAAACACAAGTGGCCGTTAGTTTTACCTTTACGTCCAATGTCCGTTAGCGTTGCGTGAAGCTAATAAATTGAACAAAGCAAATTGCGTAGGTCCGTATGGCTAAATGAAAATTTTAGATCCCAGGTGACACGTAGGTGGCCAAACTGATGTCATTTTGCCTGATTGGACTTATTTCCGGTGACAACAGCAACTCTGTCACTTGGTATTGTACTTAAACTCTGAGTTCTGAGTGCATGTAATCCAACTCCCCCTTATAAGTAAGTAACCTGTATGTATAATATTTCCAATACAAACTAAATTCCAATTAAAATCCGAGAACAAAAGAACGTCGTCGTCCTTCGTGTGGATGATAAAGGAGAATGCATTACCGGGAGTATTTCCTGAATTAATGTGCATAAATCACAAAGAGGTGAGTAAGTTTTGAGCACTCAAAGGTCCAATAATTATCATCAGAGCCAACAACCATGTTTCACCAATGCAATGCAATGTCTATAGGCAAGAAGGGAAATGTGGGTATTGTGAGTGCAAGGAACATACATCAAGTAAACATACACATACAAAGCAAACATCCATATTCATTTCTAATCTCCTTGTTTGCAGGGAACAGGAAACATTTTCACAAACACTACATAATCAATCTACCCAGAAAGCCACTTGACTGTTTGTTTTGGGGATTGAGTCATTAAAATATACGGGAGCGGGTGTTTTGCCACTGGCAAGTTTTCCCTTCTTTTCATGCAAGTTCACTTCACCCAAACCACCGTAAGAGTTCATTACAAGTCATTTATAGTCAGTTTAATTCTATCACAGATTTACGAAATAATATGGCGTAATGACTTGTAAACTATCCCATTGACTCAGATTTTAATTGACAGGGACTGTCATCGTAACAAGTATGCATTCTGTACTTACAGATACCGGCACGGCCTCAGGGTATATTTACATTTTTTAGCTGCTTTCAAATAATTGACTCACAGTGTCACAGTAAGTGCATGCTGCAGATACTCTGAAAGTGTCATTTAATTATTATTCAACGTCATCTTGCGCGTAAGGCTCATCTTATCTTAAATTAACTTTTATTTCTTACGTTTCATATACAAATTACTGTCTCAAATAGAATCTACTATATATTCTTTTTATTAAATAGATGCGACGTTGCAGACAATGATAAAATTATATTTCAATTGACGGTAGTCGCTACGTTACGAGTATCAACACTAACTAGACGGAGAAAGGAAGGCGGCAAGTAGAAAGTGAACTTTCCTTTTGCTTATGATACCTATGATTCAGTTCAAAATCTTTCACCCCATGAGAGATGGTGATGAAAATAGGAAACTGCAATATTTAGCACCGTAGAACTTAGAACAAACCTTACTGATTCTTTGCAATATAATCGTGTGTGTGAACTCTGCCAAGAACTCAATTTTAATTGGCAGTAAACTTCGTCGTCCTTGTCATAATACATGGATTCTGCACTAACGACATGAGAAAATAAAACTTTTTCTGCTGTCACCATTTCCATTTCAATTCTACAAACTTACACTAGGTACACGCTGAATTTTCAAATGCACTTTCTTAGAAAATATTATATATAACTGCTTGACTCAAATGAAATGCATATGCAGATCCTTCACGTCTGGAGTAATTATAATGAGTAAACCACCTCGAGGATCTGATTTTAATTAACAGAGACTGAAGTTAAACAAGGATTATTATTGACGAACGCGGAGATGAAATCAAACACTGAAAACTTTCTCCGCTCAGCTTTCACCCTTTGAATTTGTCTCTTTACCTTCTTACCCCGGTCGCAATTCATGCTGAGCTTTCCAATGCACTTTCTCCAGGGAAGCCTCGACCGTATATTCTGCAAGAAAAGATCCAAAGTTACCCCTTGTGTCTAACTTATAACATACGTATGACCTCCCTGTCTCCATAAACTATATCAAAGTTTTGAAAAGGCATAAGTTACGATAGAGTTTGAGCATATGCTTTCCGTTGCATGAAGAGAAAAAAAATTCAGTGGAGCATGACTAAAGTATCACTTTAGTGAGCGGGTGATACCATTAGAAAGTTTTGCATGATTGCTGGAATAGGTTCCTCTTCCTGGATACCTTTCTTAGAAGCTCTTAAAAGGGAGCAATCTCTACCTTGGGGTTGATAACCTAATAACGTTGGGACAAGACTGCCTAGACTGCTGATTGGTCACCGGAAAAAATATTGGTTCACTCGAGGCTAGATATTTTTTAAACATTTTAAGAAAGTCCTCCCTGGCATATACTGATTCATTCATTTGAAAAACTGCAATCAGGTGTAAAGATAAAGGTGGATGCAAGCATATTCGAAGGATTACGAGATACACTACCGTACAGATTGGGTGGGCATTACCTTCGGCCTTCCTTAGCTTCGATGTTACAATGTGAATGGGTAACGCGGGTAACATCTTACAACGTAGACACTCTATTCCAAAAGCCAGGTAATTCCAGAAAACCCAATGACGTTAATACAAGCATCTTGAACACACATACGGCCTATCAGGCATATTCTGCTGAAACCTTCACCAAAACTGGAAGTACTAGTATAACTAGTAATGAAAAAAAATCTACTTGCGACTAAACCAGGAAGGTTAACCCAATTAAATTTGAGTTTTGTGTGAAAAGTATATTTGTTGTTACCTTTGACAATGTTTACGGTAGAGGAAAGCATTCGTTCGTTCGTTTTTCCTTCTTTCTGGTGATCAATACTAACATCCACAAGTACCTACAACACGTAGGTACATGTTTCGTCGCTCTAAGTAGTTTGTAGTGAATTTCTCAAGGCGATGTATGTATACTTATGGTGGAACGTGTGCTGTTGGCTCTCATCCACCAAATCCTTTTTGATTGATAAGGTCTAAAGTAATTTTTGAAGAAGGGTGGATCCTTTTTTTTCCTCTTGCAACATTCCCGGCAATTCTGATAACCTGTGCATACATTGTGAAGAAATAACTAACAAAAAATCAAGAACCCCCACGTAAATGGGCTCAGGCTAGCTAATGCTTCGTGCTTTGTCATTTCTGAGAGGAGAAAGCTGGGAAAGGGCGGGAGAAAGGAAATTTGATTCATGACTAACCGATGTATCCCTTGAAATTAGTCGACCTCATTTTTACATTATATTCCAAGGAAAGTTTGGCTCTCACTTGTACTAAATTGTATTATATGAACTCAGGATTTTCTCACCGTCCTTTCCAAACAGGCTGTGTATTTTGGGTATAGCCAGGATTTGATTTGATTCAATTTTTGATTAACGTGTTTTTGTCGTGCAAGTTTAATTTTCACACGTGAAATGATTCAGTCACGAGGGTAGTTTATGTTTGCGCCTGGTAGACTCAGACAGTTAGGACGGGTCAAGCCATTAAGCAAATGCCAAACATCTTAAAATCACCAAACAAATGAGAATTAATGTATGTATAATAAGTTTCAGTATAAAATCAGGTGACGTGAAGTGGCACGTGGTTTGAATGATCAAGCTGCGTTGACGTTGTACTCTGCAATTCTCCATTTGTCTTAATCGTAATTTCATGTCAGTGAAATTGTAAAGCTTAGTACAGTAGCGAGACTCCTACGCAATAGCCATAGTTTTTTTAGAAATTAATGCGAGTAACTATTGTATGTTCAAAAATAATGTGCCGGATATTTTCGGGTAGCAACGAAATTCACCATTGGGTATTTATACACACTAGCATGAGTTCAGTGGTGGATGCGGTGGTAGACGGACGTGTGTGGAAAGAGCTAGTGATATTCCTACGGGTACGGAAGGTCTAAAGTCACCTCTGTGCACGTTCCGTTTATTATCTAGTTTACTACTTGAACTCGAAATCCTTGAATTAGGGAAATAAGGTAGGACGATAAGGAATGCGGTCAATCCACCGACTGTGCCTTTATCGTCGGGTCACCTTGAACTAAATGTTTTTTTGGTTGAGGTTGGCGAGACAGATTTACGTCTGTCTCGTCGGCAGTTACCTTAAATTCTCCAGGGACTTGGATTGGA
>JAQFYE010001898.1:0-20424 GCA_034694305.1 Protaphorura glebata | reverse complement strand
AGATTTTGGTAGATTAAATCTTCTACGGAAGTTCTCAAAAAACTCTGTGATTGTACCTCTCGCCCCTATAAATAAACTTCTCTTGAGAAAAGTCACCTAATCTAAAATGAATTCAGGACTATGAGTCACAAATTATTGAAGCTGATAATGCATTTGAACTATAACGATGAATAACTTTAAACCTATAACTAACAGTAAACTTTAACTTGATGGTCCACGCTGTACTTATAACCACAATCACCAAACCACCCACTCATTTAGCGCTGCGTTAAGTTTACTTTACTAAATGATTTGCATAAACATGTTATACGGCGAATGCATGGCCTGGTGAAGATTAGTCAGCCATGTGTCGAGTATCGACATTCGATAGCCGATAAGCTTGAGCGATAATAAATGCCCCCCATAAATAAATAAAATGCTCTATGCACGGCACGGCATGAGCATGGCATCCACGGTGAACATACGTAACGTGGTAGTACATAGAAAAAGTGGAGATCGTCAGATTTTTCCAATTGTAACTTTCACTTTGCATTTGCATGACGGGACGTCATACACCTCGTCTTATTTCATTCATTACTCAATAGAAATTGGAACAGTTCTCTGTCATATGCTCCAATTTAAAATCACAATTTTACATCATATTTCTATCAACATTTGAATTTCTTAACAAAGTTTTCAGTGTTATTCCACAGTTGAAGGAATTAAAATTATTGGACTTTTCAATAAGGAACCGAACCGGGTGGGTGCTGGGTGATAAAATTAACAAGAGGAGAGGTAAGAATTATTGTTATTCAAACCTGTCACATGTGATATAAATTAATTAATATTGTGATTTATCTAGTTTTAGCTGCCTCTACTTGACGTGGAATTTTAACAAAACTTTCCATTTTTCCAGAAATAATTAGTTTTTGCTAAAAACTAAACCCAAAAACGTTTTGGTCATTGAAGCCCTACGGGTGCAATTCATAGTGTGTTTTAAACTTTGAAGAATAATATCAACTTTTTCATAGTAAATTTAGCCTGGACCTGAACAGCACAAAAATTTATTAAGACGATTTGTTTAGTGACGTTGGTCAATTTTATACTCTGTCACTCTATTAGAACTACGAAATTGTATTCAAGTTGAACCGCTTTTAGAAGTACAATAAGGGTTTAAATAATTCTTTAATTATTAAAGAATTATTTAAACCCTTCTAATCTGAGTATGGTGTCGTTGTGTGAATGTATTACATTCTAGACCATCTACAAATAACGATAGAATTCGAAATGTAATGTGTAATGTGTCTAAACTTGTTTTTATTTTCATCAGGTCAAGATTCAACTGCTGTAAATAGAAAATCAAATCACAAGTCAAAATGATTGGGGGATTCAAGTGCTCCAAAAACACACTCATCGGTCTCAATATATTTTACATTGTAAGTTCGAATAATTTAGGTTTTGATATTTCTGACATTTTTGTTTCTGATATTCTTCATCGCTAACTAAGTATGTTTTAACTATGCATACATGCTACCGGCAAAATACTCTACGAAACTATGACCATATCGAAACACATCTCTATACCGCTGTTGGCGCTGTTTCAAACGGTTATGGCTCGTACTCGACATTCCACATTCGTTTATTTAAATGTGGATATTGATTTTTTTTTCCAGATTATCGGAATACTGTTAATTGCGCTTGGTTCACATTGGAGTACCTCAAATCGAGTCACGAGTTTGCCTATCATTGGCGGAGTGGTTGCCTGTGGCGTTTTCCTGATTCTAATCTCAGCTGTTGGCATCATCGGAGCCTCAAGACATCATCAAGTTCTTCTATTTTTCTACATGGTCATCCTTTTCATTGTATTCCTAATTCAATTCAGCGTTGCTTGCGCCTGTCTCTCCGTGTCCAAAGAAACTCAGTTAAGTATCGCTTCGCAGGGATGGTCTAGATTAAATGAACACACGAAGCAGGATGTCCAAACCAATTTCGAATGTTGCGGGTATAGTTCCTTCAACAATTCTGCTGTTGAACCGCATATGGGACATCCTGATTGTTCTGCAGTTGTAAGTTTTACTCTTTTGATATTATTTTGATTTTGAAATCGAAACAGATGATTAATTTTTGGAACATGTTTAGCCTACCTGTGCGGAGTACACGAATTCGACCTGTCTCACAGATCATAATTGTTGCGATGAACAAAACATGGAGTGTGGTTGTGAAGTATGTGAGGACAAATTGCAGTTAATCATGGACAAAGCGTTCCAAGTCACCGGTGGTGTGTCCCTCTTTTTCAGTTTCACAGAGGTAATGACTTAACAGTTTACATAATACCATATTGCAGTCGAACCTGTCCCAGGCGACCAGCTCAGGCTGGGTGACAAGTGACGGTCCTTCGGTGGAGGTTATGGCGGCGGACGCAGTAAATAACAGAACACAGAGTAGAGTATGTGATTCGACGACCCGCACAGGAATGGGTTCTCTTTCCCAGGGCGTCGCCTAGCTCAGATGGTCGCTCTTCGTGGGCACAGGTTCGGCAGTATTCGAAATTCACTGCCTTGAACCTTTGTGCTAATTGAAATTCTAATTTCTTCATCTGCTTTCGAATGGTGGTGGGTTTTTCTTATTTTGCTGAATTTTCTATCTCCATTGTATACAGATAGCAGGAATATGGCTGACTGTTCGATTTCGAAATATGGCGGCGACGAAAATCCCAAATCGGTCCTCTTTTCTCTCGTGATTCTGCTGATGTTTCACTTTTCCTATTTTTGTTACTTGTATTATATTAAAATATCGACTCGACGTGCTCTAGGTGTTGGCAAAATCTTTACGCATGTAGAACTTGAACAATTCTTTACAACTGGCATTTTTATCCTGATCAGATGTTCAAAATAGCTTTGGTGTAATGGTCAAGGTGGAGGGCAGTTGCATGATAGAAGAGAATATTCTCCGGGTAATGTGCAAATATTTTTGATGTAATCTAATGACAAGAAGTTTACTTCTGGCTAGTCACTTCCTAAACTGTGCAAGACTACTTAGACTGCTCTTTCTCTCAGGTTCAATTTGTGCATGTAAATGCAAGGGAAAAGTGATTCGACGAAATGTTATCCGTTGTCAAATATTTTTCTAGATGATCGGTGCTGTCGTAGCCTGGCGATACCGCAACTTGTACGCCAATGGACTTTCTCTGTCTTAGGATGAGAATCGTATTTTGAAATGGAAATTGTTTAGATTTAGAGCGTTAGCGCTTGATATTAGAATTTCATCGAATTAGCGAGTGGTGTTCAATATATTTTAGAAAACTATCCTTAATTCCCCTAACTTTACTCGTTTTCAAGGTCCCACTCAAAATTAACCTTCTCTTTAGATAAGTCTTAACTGTTACAATTGCAAGATTTGAGCTTAAATTATTGTAAGATCGTATCTCTATCTCTCAAACGAATGTGTTGAGATTTCAAAAAGAAAGTGTTGTCAAGTATTTTCATTGGTATCTCATTCGTATTTCTCTAGATTTGGTTTTCAGTTATACGACTGATCATATCAACTGTTTTCAAATTACATGACTCATTAAGGTCATTAAGGTGTGGTACAATTACAATTGACAATCATACTTTAAAAATAGTGTAACTTTGCATGGGAATATTACTAATACTATCGCAGTTTTCGAGAGTATAATAAATCTGATATTTTGGTAAAAAGCTTTTTGTTAGTTTAGTACACATGATTATAGTAAAAATATGTTTCTTTATTGTGTAACTACGTAATACAACTACCATCCTAGTGTAATATGGAGATCTGTCATTGGAAAATAATAGGAATAAGAAAATAAATAAATATCAAAATTCGTTAGACTTAGAAAAGTGTGGTTTTATTGCATAACTCGTAATCGTAATGATTTGTTCGACGACGTTTTAACGTAGTACGTAAAATAACAATTTAAGGCCGAAGTGGACTTGCTCCAGGTTAATCACAGATTTCCTACTTATATACAAGCAGTTTTTAGGCCCAAAGTGCACTAACTAGATACAAATCACGACCTTACGACACTTTGAAGAGTTGGTGAAAACATTAATTTGAATACTAGAAAGAGTCGTCCTTAATTTTGCAGCAAACATATTGCGATTTGGCTATTAAATTCAGCTCAGGTCATTCCATACTTCGTGGTCTAAGGCACCAAATTTTTCGAATAATCCCAACATAAACTGACGAGAATTAATATTGTGCCTATTTCTTATAATGGTAATTACAAACTGAACTAAACAATTCTGAAGATTTAACACCAAGTTGAAGTTAATTCCAAATCGTATTTCTTGTTAGTTAAACAGAACAGTTAATTATAAAACTCAATTTTTAAATTCAACCAATTCAACGTCTTCAGACCAAACGAAAGGTTCTAGCCTTTCCTCTTGTGGAAGCAACTCATTTAATTTTTGAATAGTGTGTCTGCACTCATTCAGAACACTTTGGCACCTTGTTAGAGAACGGGACAAATCGTTTACTTTGTTAATCTGTTCCGCATGTTTGGCAAATTTCCTTTGACGCTCCATAAATGATTTAACTAATTTGTCAGACATTTTATCAACGTCTTTGATTTGTCTTGTGAGCTCATTTTGCCGTGTATACACTGAGCGTGCGTGTTCTTGGAGTTCATTTTGAAATGTCAGTCCGATATTCAGCAGTGGTGTCGGGTCCAATCTTGACCTAATCTCATCACCTTCCTTAGACCATGAAATCTTGTCTTTATTATAAACGATGTGTGTAAAATCTGGAATTTGCTGGAGGCGAAGGTACATTTGGTCTTCTTCAACATCTGTGCTAATTTGTCGTCCAGGGTTTACTACTACGAGGGATCCCATTCTCCGGAGTCGTTTGAAAACTGAGTCTCGTCTACCTAAATATCGTACAAAAAAGTAAATTATCGGTGTGAATTGTCGAGGATATTCGACAAATTCTCTACTAGGATTATTATTTTCCGAATGTGCCACGCGAAGGCGGTGCCGGTATACCGACCGCCGACATCGCGTAGCACAACTGAAATAATAAGAACATCGTAGGTCAATGTACCATATTGAGCATCCTGGCCAGTACTGCTACTGGAACCAGGTGAAGACTCTTGATCGGTAGAACCACTTGGCTTTTGAGAATCTGGATTGTCCAAATCATCTGAAAGACTTTTCTCACTGGAAATTCTTCCAGGTTGTTGACTTGAGCTTTGGTCAGCACCCATCCCATCCAATATTTTTATACATTCGGATCGCTGATCTCTAAAAAGAATACCATAATCAGTCCAAAATTAGTATATTAGAATAGAATGCAAAAGACGTGATAACTTAACCGAATATCAAATCAGTATACTAAATACACGCATTAACGCATTCATTGAAATTCACCAGTAGTGGGAATTGGAAATCATGGAATGACATATGCGTAGTTTTCGCATAGAACGTAGAACGGCAAACAGCGTAGCTTTAATTTGGCGATGAGAACTAAAAGGAGGTACCCCTAGTCGTATGGCGGTCGCTGTCACTGAATAAAAACCTTTTGCAACATAGATGATAGATGCAAATGCAACCATCACATAATATCATACCTTACACTACATTATCCGCCAAACGAATCGCACCCTCAACACAGCGAAGCGAAGCGGTAAGGGCAGTCTAACATCTGTGCAGTGCTACTGGGTAAAATTTATTGCCAACTGATTGAACTGATGACTTGTTGACATTGTTGATATTTGACATTTGACATTATCCTCCAAAATTCCAAATATAATTGCTAAAATATAACTTTTAAAGCATCTCACCTTCCTTCTCAATTATAACAACGAAGGCACTCGTGGTTTGCGTCCTAATTACCAAGATTTCAAAAATTATTCAAATTTTAAAAATTACCGACTACTAGTTTAGTCAGTTAATTAATTAGACTAGTCACTTCACCATTTGACCTTTTTATCTGGCTTTTAAGCACTCGTGCGAGAAATCATTGAGAAAATCGTAAACATTTGTGGCTGACTTTCGGTGGGCGTAACAGCTCCAGTTTTGAATTATTGTAGTTCTCTGAATTTGAAATTGTCAATTAATTGTGTTTTTGCCAGTCATCAGTTGTTTCTAGTTTTGAAAGCATTCATTTCAAATTCCTCAGTTGTTGTTTTTGAGAGGCTCAAGGAAAATATTGAGAAAGTGACGTGAATTTTTAAACTTTGATATTTGAGGAATACTTGTTTGAATCCAAAGGTCAAATAATGTCGATGGATCCAGATGATGTTGACATGGGCGGAAACGGGTCAGAATTGGACAATAATAAAAATGAAAAAATGTTTACACTGAAAAAATGGAATGCTGTGGCCATGTGGAGTTGGGACGTGGAGTGTGACACTTGTGCCATTTGTCGAGTTCAAGTTATGGGTAAGTCAATATTTAAAAACTGATTAATTTATCAAAAATGAACTACGTCAGACTAGAATTACGGAAAAAATCGAATTAGAATGATCCATTTCATAAGTGTCCTGAATTACAAGTACTTAACATTCCTAAACAAGGATAATATTTTATTCAAACGGGTGGCTATAATTTGATATTTACGGTAATTTCTAAATTGGGAGTACTATTTCGACAGTTATGGTAGCTATTAATTGGTCGTTCCAATTCGATATTGTCTGTGTCGCCCTAATTTGACCTTTACTGTCATTTTTAGGACATTCTAATTTATTTTTACGGTAATGCGTTTTTGTGGGAATACTTTATAATATTATTTCTTGTTCGGCATCCCAGAGCGCAGAGGTCAATTTCATATTACGACACAGTTGTGCTTAGTTCCATTTTAATTATTTTCCCCGAACAATACAATAAAAATAGATCACGACTTCACAGGACAAATGGATTTAAAAGTTAACATATTTTTACAGTCAATTAATTAAAACTAATTACTTTAAAAATTAAACAAAATAATAAATAAACAAACCTATTCAAGTTTTTTACCTCACTTGCAAATTCCGTACCTTCAAATATGAAATAAAATAACCCTACCATTAAACAAACGCAAGGACTGACTAAACTCATTGATCAAATAAAGACAATCTAATTAAATAATCTGACGCAAGGATTATACAGTAGTTTCGTGATCAATTTAATTTTTCAACAAAAATCTTAAGTAGACATTGGGAGTGGCTTAAGATTAGCCACAGAGGGGGCTGTTCTGATTGGTCCACCTAAATTCCTCTCAATATCTTCCAAACTTTGTCCCTGAGTCTCAGGAACTATAAATACTATAAAGAAGATTCCAACGATACAAATTGTTGCAAAACCGAAAAACGCTGCATCTGGTCCAAATGTTCCGACAACTAGCGGGAATGTTTTTGTGACAATAAATGTACATGTCCAATTGAATGCTGTTGTAAGGGCTGCTGCAGGTCCACGAATATTAGTTGGAAATATTTCACCCATCATGAGCCAAGGAATTGGTCCAAATCCTAATGAAAATGCGAGAACGAACGCCATTAAACTGACTAGTGGGAGCCATCCTAAACCTTCAACCATTTCATTGTGGTGCATTGCTGCGTAGAAAAATCCTCCCAATACGAGCAAACTGATAATCATAAATACTTCGGATATGAGAAGTAGAACTTTTCGTCCTAAGCGATCAATAAGTGCTAGGGCAATAAAAATCGCAAACATATTAACTAATCCGATGATAATTGTTGAGAGGGATTCATCCATTGTGGAACCAGTTATTTTAAAAATTGTGGTTGAGTAGAAAATGACAGCATTGATTCCACTGAATTGTTGGAAGAACATGAGTCCCAATGCAATGAATGCTAATTTCAAATAAGTCTTTTGAAATAAATCCTTGAATTTTGTATGAGTCTTTTCTGATATCTCGTGGGCTGTTCGGATTTGATTCATTTCTGTACAGATGTCAGCATCTTTACCTCGAAACCATTGTAAGGATTTCTCAGCTTTGGTATCCTTGTCTGTAATCAGAATATATTATATTTGAAATATATTGGAACTGTTTCCACATTCTAAAATTATGCCAAAGTTATGAAACATTTACTATTTTTTCGTTCAATGAAGGAATGATCAATTTTAATTTTCTATGAAGTTAGGAAATTTAGTTGTACATACTGTGAGCGATAAACCATCTTGGAGTTTCCGGGATGAATGTCATGGAAATTAGGTATGGAACGCAGAGAGAACCTCCTAAATAGGCTAAATTTCTCCAGTCCAAAAATTTTCCTGCGACGTATGTGATCAGGATACCTGCACAAGCAAAATAGAGTTATATTTAAGCGGTGTCACATATATAATCGATACTTTCGACGGATTGTTTTAAGTTTTAGAATATACTACTGCTCTTTCGTAGCTTCTTTTTTTCTATTTCATTGGTACCCGGTAAACTATTTACCAGACATTTGTATCCTAAATTCATGTAGATTCGGAACCTGTCTACAATTCTATTTCGACGGATCTCGTGAGTGGCAAATGTCTGAATTTGACTCATTTAAGTACATTAATTTTTAGAACAATCAGGGACTTATTTATTGAGTTAGTGTAGACTGACGAACCTGCATTTCCGAAAGTAGTTGGGAGTAGACCAAGTCTGCCACGCACCTCGGGTTGAACAGTTTCAGCTAAATAAACGGGTAGCGTGAGTCCGATGAGTCCGACACAGAGACCGGCAATTGTTCGGCCTGCGTAAACCATCCAAATATGATTGGCCAGTGCGATGAGGAGCCATGCTGTAAGAACAAAGGATATAACTTGGCTTAGCCAGAATTATACATATAATATTAAGACAAGCATTTTTATCCGCCGCTAAGGGATTGTCATCATTTTCGTAGAGAATGGACTTCCGACTTCCTAGTTTAGCTTCCCTAGGACATTTGGCCTAAGGATGTTCCGATGGTCTTCTTACTAGTAAAAGGAACTCAAGTAGAGAGAAACTACTGGAGGCTTGGATTGATGATGTGGGTACGGGTCTTTTCTCGGCGCCAACTTATTCGACATGGCCAAAGGCCGAATCAAACTCAAACATATTTGAGATTATGTTAGGATTATTTATTATTCGCAAAGATTACTTACATAGTATGAATGGGAAAGCAGTGGCGATGATGGTAAACTTTCGACCTAATTTTTCGACTGGAGCGCCCCCGATAATTCCGCCGAACAATGCCCCTAGGGGCATCAGACTTCCAATCCAGGATGCTTCTTCTCCATCGAGTTCAATCTGAAGTGTAGAATCATTTTTGTTCATAGAAGGAATCGCTGGCGCACTGTACGCAGACGCAATTCCGACGAGCATAGAAGCTAATGAAACAGAAATGGCGGCCATTATCTGTAACGGTGCAAAAAGTTAATTGTTACGCGTTTGATTTCGAATTATTGATTTCTAAAATTTGTTGAAACGTATTAAAAAAAAACTGGTCGTGAGTAAAACTGTAGGTAAATGGAACTTTGAGTTTGAGACACAAGTTTGGTTGGATCTCAAAGCTTAACGATAACTGACAAACATTGGAATGAAATGTCGTATTAAAATATTGACTTACTTGTGGACAAAGGTTTTGAGGAATTGGAAGTTTTACATCTTCCAACGTGCCCGGCGAAAACCCGACTTGGAAGGGACTTCTTGCAATTTTCTCACTGTCAGTATGTCTTAGGATTCCGTTACCGAGAAATGTTCTGGAAGTTCTGCGACTGCCTTGAGGAGTGTTTCCGTTAGGAACATCCGATAACGTTGTCCTAGTTCGTTGAGAGTCTTCGAGGTTTAGTTCTCTCTGGCGGAGAAGTGGTGTATCTTCTTCACCGTTCGGTGAAGTTGGTGGCATATCGATAACCCGTTTCTTCATGTTAATGTTCATTTTCAGATTGCGTTGAAAACATTTTCGTAATTCATGGATTTGCGGTAAAATTTTTGGACAAACAATTTCGATTCTATGCAAAGCAAAAACAACACCATGTCAGTTGTAAATTATAATCAGAAATTGAACAAATATTGACAGGCGGATCATTAACTATGTCCGATTAAATAGGGGTCAACATTACCATTTGCATGACCGCGTGGGCTGTTTGACTAAGTTGATACTGCATTTACAGATGTAATAACACTAATTACCGTAAAAAATGAAGTCAGTATTTTTGCGCCTTTCTCTAGTACAGGGGACCGACGCGATAGTATACTAGTTGGTCTGACCACTAAATAGTTGGCCCGGAAATTTGACATAATATTTTCATATCTCAACTCAAGAGAATATTCCCAATAATTCATTGACGTCTCTGGTTCTGAACAGTCATTGATGAATTATTTTCTACCTACGGTATTTAGAACAGAACATCACGTTTTTGTATCCCTTGTTCTGGATACTATTAAAAGGAAGAGCTTACCTTAGAAGAAGATTATGGAATTTAGTAGTAAGATTTTGATAAAATTCAATGTGTATGCAGAGAGGACTATGAAGGTGATCTTCGGTTTAAATTTGTCCCTACGTGTTGACTAATTTAAACTTGCGTTCTTTGTCTGAATATGATTTTTCAGGAGTACGGATTCTTTGCTAGAATGTTTTAAATGTTTATAAAATTTGACATTGCCATGTAAACTAACCAACCTGGTATACGCGACAATCTAGGTAATATATTTGCAACATCTGACTCGTTTTTGTGTTTTGTGACCGAGTGTAATTTGCAGGAAACTTTGGATCGCTAGTGCATTGCTTTTTATGAACTTATTTAATGAGCAAGATTTTTACGACGTTCGATTTTTGGATGGATATACGGATATTCAGTGAATTTGGGGATTCATGAAGTACTTTCTGGTGAACTTTGAAGTTGAAGGAAATTTTACTTGGATTTTAACTAACTATTTATTGAAGTGGTCAGTGGTGTTAACAATATTTTGTCAAGCATCAATTACGGACATAGTAAATACTTGAATCATGTTGATTTATGGCGTTTTAGTCCAGGCCACGTGATGAGCCTCCGAAGTTGAGAGTGAAAGCAGAGAAAGTTATCAGAGAAAGTCGTTGATGTTGTAATGCTGAGTTTTTTCTGGAATTGGGTGACCGATAACTTCAATATTTTAAATATTCTGATTCTGATCGTTACGTTGCTCTGTTGAAGCACGTCATTATGATTTATATTATCCTACACAGGTTCTTCCTAAATCGAAGGCAATACTTCTTTTGAAAGTAGATTTGAAAAATAAAAATAAATTTGAAAAAATTGAAGAAGTAATTTTCCTAAATTCCTAGACCGTAAGTTAGCGTAGTCATTCATCCTTTCAAAATTTGTAAGTACAATTTTTGAGCGCAATATCCAAATCGAACGGTATGTACAGGATGCGTCGGAAATTTTTCAAAAACCACTTAATTTTTTTTGTGAACGTAAAAGTCGTGTCACCAGATAACTTCGCTAACTTGAGTTTGGCCATCCAAGCAACCGGTATGTGTTTCTGTGGCCAAATCGATGAGTTACAGTTACTAGTTACACTTACACCTGAAGTACATCCGTCGTCAGTTTTTATAACTAACAGGAGTACGCAGCTTCTCTATTTGAAAAAAGTCAGAGCTCGCTCTGCATGCAGTGATTTGTCATTGCATACAACATACAATTAATTTGTTGGAAATACTTTATAAATTGCTCTTCTTCGTCATCCCAGAGAGGTATTCCTCATTATGACCGATACAATCTATGTTTTATTACGACACGGTCGTACTTACATCCATTTTTTTTATTTTCCCCCAACAATATGCAATACAAATAGTAGATGATGATTTCACATGACAAGTGAACCTAATAATTAACATTAGATTTTTACAATTGGCTAATTACTTAAACAAGTAGAAAATTATTCAATAGACAAAGCTACACGCGAGCTTTTTCAAGTTTATACAATACACGAATACACCTCACTTCTAAATACCTTAGCTTAGTTTAAAATATGAAACAATACTACAATTAAATAATCGTAAACAGTAAACTCACTGCGCAAATGCAAATAAAGACCAGCTAATTAAATAATTTGACGCGAACATTAACATTACACTAGTTTGTTGATATTTTTTATAAAGTCTTAAGTAGACATTGGGAATGGCTTAAGATTAGCTGCAGAGGATGCTCTTCTATATGGTCGAGCTAAATTCCTCTCAATGTCTTCCAAACTTTGTCCCTGAGTTTCAGGAACCACAAAAACTATAAAGAAGATTCCAACAATACAAATTGCTGCATAACCAAAAAATGCTACGTCTGGTCCAAATGCTCCGACAACTTGTGGGAAAGTCTTTGTGACAATAAATGTGCATGTCCAATTAAATGCTGTTGTAAGGGCTGCTGCAGGTCCACGAATATTAGTTGGAAATATTTCACCCATCATGAGCCATGGGACTGGTCCGAATCCTAATGAAAATGCGACTACGAACGCCATTATACTGATTAATGGGATCCATCCTAAACCTTCAATCATGTCTTTGTGATGAATTTCTGCGTAGAAAAATCCTCCTAATACGAGCAAACTAATAATCATAAGTATATCGGATATGAGGAGTAGAACTTTTCGTCCTAAGCGATCAATTAGAGCTGTTGCAATAAAAATCGCACACATATTAACCAATCCGATAATAATTGTTGAGAGGGATTCATCCATTGTGGAACCAGTCATTTTAAAAATTGTGGTTGAGTAGAAAATGACAGCATTGATTCCGCTGAATTGTTGGAAGAACATGAGTCCCAATGCAATGAATGCTAATTTCAAATAAGTCTTTTGAAATAAATCCGTGAATTTTGTATGATGTTTTTGTGATATGACGTGGGCTGTTCGGATTTGATTCATTTCTGTACGGATGTCAGCATCTTTACCTCGGAACCATTGTAAGGATTTTTCAGCTTTGGTATCTTGGTCTGTAAACAGGATAAATTATATTTGAAATCGTCCACGTCTATAATAGAAACTTTTTCCATTTCCATATACTAAAATTATGCCAAAATTATGAAACATTCACTATTTTTGTTTCCTGGATACGAATAATGAATTGTAATATTCTTGTAAATTGCAAAATTGCTCCAATTAGTTAAATTAACGGGATTTTCTAAATTTAGTTGTACTTACTGTGAGCGATAAACCATCTTGGGGTCTCTGGTATGAGTGTCATGCAGATTAGGTATGGAACGCAAAGTGAAGCGCCCAAAAAGGCTAAATTTCTCCAGTCCAAAAATTTTCCTGCGACGTATGAGATCAGGATACCTGTGTAAAAACAAAATTAGAGCTATATTTTAGCGAATTCATTGAAGGTGACTGATTTCATTTTATAAACTACTACAACTGTTTCGTGTTTGTTTGTTTGTTTGTTTAGAGTGTTTTCCGATGCATTCGTACATACAGGTATGCTTATCGATTGTCTTATTACGGCAACACTAGCTCAGATCTTACGAGCGTACTCAACCTTACTTAATTTTGAATTTAATATACACTCCAATTAAATGACTGCTTTTTTTGTATTAAACTCGCTATCCGGTAAACTATTTACCAAACAACTTTGTATGCAGAATTCATGCAGATTCAGAACCTTCCTGCAATTATATTCTCACGAATCTCGTGAATGGCAAATTCTGATTCATTTCGACAAATTAATTTTTATAGGGAAAAATTTCCTAAATTTTTAAAGAAATCAAGGACTTATTGAGTTAATGCAATCTGACGAACCTCCATTGCCAATACTCGTTGGGAGTAGACCAAGTCTGCCACGAACTTCGGGTTGGACAGTTTCAGCTAAATAGACAGGTAGCGTGAGTCCGATGAGTCCGATACAGAGACCGGCAATTGTTCGGCCTGCGTAAACCATCCAAATATGATTGGCCATTGCGATGAGGAGCCATGCTGTAAGAGCAGAGAATACACAAAGCTTAGTCCAGAATTAGAATTTATATTAAATTCGCTCAAGCATTTATATCCGCCGCTAGGGGATTATTGCCTTCATTTTCGTAGAGAATGGATTTCCTACATTCCCTAGGCCCTCAAATGGAGAGGACTGGAGTATATTTTTAAGGCTTATATTGATGATAGTAGTTGGGTACAGGGACTACCGACACCAGCTTATTTGACACGGCCAAAGGCCGAATGAGGTATGTTAGGATTAGATATTATTCGTAAAAATTACTTACAAAGAATGAATGGAACAGCAGTGAAGATGATGGTACGCTTTCTTCCTAATTTTTCAACTGGGGCGCCCCCAATAATGCCGCCGACCAATGCCCCTAGCGGCATCAGACTTCCAATCCAGGATGCTTCCTCTCCATCGAGTTCAATCTGGAGTGTAGAATCTTGATTGTTCATAGAAGGAATAGCTGGCGCAGTGTACGCAGACGCAATTCCGATGACCATCGAAGCCAATGAAACAGAAATGGCGGCCATTATCTGTAACGGTGCAGAAATTGAATTGTTAGGAAAATAATTCTTAATTATAGATTTCCAAACTTTTTTGAGTGGCATTAGAAAAACCAAGTAAATGGAAATGGAACTTGGAGTTTGAAACACAAGTTTGGTTGGATCTCCAAGTTAAGGTCGTTGGACTAGAGTTATTTGAACAATGATTTAATTATGACTCGATACAATTTTTGTAGTATTTCGAAAAATTTAATTCTCTGTTGTTTTGCTCATTAAGTTGATGGGTTTATCATGGAGATAAAAAAGTACTTAAAGACTTATTCCTTAGAAAGGATTACGGTAAACACAGTATTAGGTAAAGGGGTGTGTAATGTAATCCATTTATGTGAATTCGTAAATATTTATGTAAATAAATCACACCACGCCCCAGGTCAACGACTTTCTACATTCCTAATAATTATGCGATAAGTATAATGGGTGTAATCTTGCACTTAGGTTTTACCGTTATGCTGATTACTCAAAAAGCTTGAATTTAGCGACAATCTAATATTTTACAATTTGCCATTAACCTGAGAAAATGTGCACACTACATTTTCGGCTTCCTCGTCAATACGAGGGGGTGGAAGCCGAAATACGAAGTCGGAGTTCCGGCGAGGTTTAGTGTTCGGCATTATGAAATCCGGTGGTAATTAATTTTGACAGTTTTGATTTGAGGACGTGTGCACTTTTAACTTCTGAGATTATGAAATTATTTCATCGACCCGAACACGAATATATTCGGTTCATTGTTCTTAGGGTCAAACTGTGACCACTTCATCGTTCCCGTATTGTTTTGAGAACACCAGATAAGTGGATCTATCTAGAATTCGAATTTAGGACGGTAAAATAAGAGGTTCGCTCGAACGTAACAACAGATTCAGACTGAGAATTGATTTAGAGGTTGTAGAAAGTTAGTCCATTTGGATTGACTGCTAGAAACCCACAGTGTCCGTCTATTGAGTACAATATCCTGAGACTAATTTTAATTGTGCATTTCTGTTTATTATTCAAATATAAAGCAAGAAAGACTTGGGCGCTTTATACTGCCAACTACATTTTGCGTTGTCGAAATTAAGTGTCTCCTTAGAATTGCAGATTTCGTATCTCACCGACGGTAGGTAATTAATCCAATCTCTGAGGGAACATTTGGTTAATTTTAATTGCCCGTAAGGCAATGAATTGGTGAGAAACTTAGGATGCTGTGTCACATTAAACGGTTAGTTCCGGACATCTACAGTCAGGGAAATTTACCGCCTCCAGGATTACATAAGATTTTTATCATACGTGTTCAGCTACACGGTAGCGAAGGTACAAGTACCCCTCGCGACCGAAGGTCGCGACTAGCACCCTATTTCAGGTTTTAGACGAAAAAATCGAAATAAGGTTAAAAATTAGGAAAACAGCACTATATATTATATTATATAGCACTGTATTTCGAGTTTTTGGTCTAAAACCCGAAATAGGGTGAAGTTATAGCACTCTATTTCGAGTTTTTGCATTTTGCCTTTCCACTACCAATGACACGCCCGATAATTTCGATCAGAAAAATTGAAAATATTTCTTCTAAAAGTAAGTTTTACATGCACCCTGTGTTAAAAAAGTGCAAAAAAAAATTTTCCCTCCGGCGGCCGCTCCGCGGGGACCGCGCTAACGCGCGCGGGCGTTCGGTTTCGGCACCCTGTTCGACCCCGGCAACCCTCACCCTCCGCCACTACCAGTAGCTGAACACGTATGATTTTTATGTTATCGTCGTGGGGCGTCCTACTATGACTGGGCATTGACTGCTTTCCATTTTTTGAAATAAGAATTTTAATGCACCCATCTACAAAAATGCTTCTTGATATCCTTAGTAGCTCGTAGGAATTCTTGTCTAGTATCTAGCTTTTATCCGAGTACCCGCGGATTAGGTCGTAGGGCAGGGTAAAGACCAATTTGTTATGAACCACCTTGCACGTACCGCATAGGCCATAGGCCGGACTCAAGTATGTTCGATTGTAATCCTACCATACTACGCGTAAGGCGTAAGATTATTTCTTAACTTTTGAATATAATGATTTTTGCAATTTTTTTTGAGTTGTTGTTAGTCAGTTGCGTACGAATAAGTTAAAAAATTAACTACATATACGTACGTTCGATTCAATTTCTGAAAGTATATATTAAGACTGTCTTATACTTTGATTTTGAGATAAGTTTGCGACTTTAAAAAGTTTACAAAACCTTGGGTTAACTCAAATTGCGTATGGCACATACATTTAAATTGATATTTGTAATAATTATGTTTACTATGTATTTGAGTAAAGTGACGCCGAATGTCATGAGGTTGACCTTCGTCGTTATTTAGTTTGAAAGCAACTACTGTTTTGTTTCACATGAGCTACTAATTCCACATGTAGACAAAAATGTAGGCGTGTTTCAATTTACTCGTGCTTCATTTGAATGAGTCGCATGACACGTAAATTACGACTAATTTTTTTCTTCATATCACCCTCCGCATCTGACCCTATCATCATCACCGTCATTTCAATTCGCTAATTATTTGGTCACTGAGAAGGAGAACATCCGTTGATTCCTCAACTGAAGTGACAAGTGACTTGACGGATTACATGCTCGAACGCCAATCGTTGTCTGACTTGATTGACGTTATCTTGACAAAACTGCACGTGTTTAACTCTAGGCTATTTATTAATGGGCTGTGTGTTGTGACTACGTCAACGTTTCTTAAATGTTTCCTGATTTGAAGTACGGATTTCTTGTTTTAATGTCGGAAACAAAAATATGACAAACAAGTTGTCAACAAACAACGTCAATGTTTCAAGGTGTGCGTCATCTGCGATATTTTATGAACATTGTATGCCTATATCCTTGATAGCAAAATTTTTCCGCCAGATATTTACAGATATTTCGGTTTGTCGACATGTTTTGTTTTGATAATTTAGTTGCCGAAGTTTTTTGTCGAGTTTCTGTAGTATCGTCGCTCTTTTAACTGTATTTTTTTCCTTGGAGTACTTGGCTCTTATGTCCACGATGTTTTTACCGTCATACTAAGGTCATACTACTTCGTTCACATTTTTCAAATTCTTTTCTTCTGCCGATATTTCTAACTCAATACGACTGGAATGAAATGTTTTATTAAATTATTTACTTACTTGTGGACGAAGGTTCCGAGGAACCGGAAGTTCTTCCAACGTGCCCGGCGAAAACCCGACAAAGAAAGTACTCCCTGAAATTTTCTCGGTATCAGCATGTTTTAGAATTCCGCTGCCGAAAAATGTTGTTATGGAACCCGCTCTGGAGGTTCTGCGACTGCCTTGAGGGGTTTTCCCGTCAGGAACTTCCAATAACGTTGTCTGAGTTCGCTGAGAGTCTTCGAGGATTGGTTCCCTATGGTGGAGGAGTGGCGAATCATCTTCACCGTTCGGTGGAGTTGGTGGCAAATCAATTACCACCTTCTTCGCATGGTGATCATTTTCAGATTCCGTTGGAGACATTTTAGTAGTTTACGGATTTCTGGTAAAGTTTTCGGACGAACAATTTTGATTCTATTCGATGCACGGAATTTTGATGTGTTAGATTAAAAAGTGGCTGGCTGTTGCGGTTGGTTCCTGAAATGTAAGTTAAAACGCCACAATGTCAATTGTAAATCATAATTAGAAATTGAAAAATATTGACAGGCGGATCATTAACCATGTCCGATTAAATAGGGGTCAACATTACCATTTGCACTGGGTGCATGTGCTGTTTGACTAGTCGAGTAAAATGATACTACATATACGGATCAGATAACACTACTAACTATGTAGTAAAAAAAATTAAGTCAATATTTTTGGGTGTACCCCTACTGAAGGGGATCGACGCGATATACGAATTGATCTGTTCACTGATTAGTTTGCCAGGCTATTTGGCCTATTTTGAAATCACAAGAAAATATTTCGAATCATTCAATGACCTCGCTGGCTCTGAACCAATATGAATTTTTTTTTCTACCTACGGTATTCAGAACAGAATATCATGTTTGTTCTATCCCTTGTTCTGTTCTGCATGAAATTCAGTTTTTAAAGGGTAGGACCGGCCTTAGAAGAGGATTACGGACTTTAGTGGTAAAATTAATGAAATTCTGTCTGTACGCAGAGAAATTTATGAAGGTGATCTTCGTTTTGGCATTTCCCTACAATTGACTAATTTTATGTCTAAATTTGAATTTTTTTCCTGAGTATGATATGTCGGGTGTACGGGTTCTATACTAAAATATAAATATATTAATAAATGTGTATAATATTTGAAGAGTTACGATTTAAACCAACCTGAGCATAGAAAGACGGTGTTTTCGCTGCTGTAATACTAGATAATACATTATGTTTTCAACATCTGACTCCATTTAGTGTTTTGTAGTTTGTCCGAGCGTAATTTTTTTCCTAGAAACTTTGGAGCACCACTTGACAGCGCAATGATTTTTGGGGGATATAATCACTAAACGAGATTTTCTGCCATATTCGACGGATATTACAATACGCCAATTCAGTGAATTTAGGGATTCATTTGAAGCACTTATCATTGAACTTTGAAGTTGAGAATTTACTTGAATTTTAGCGAGCTCCCTATTTTGTTGAAGTGGTGTTAACAATATTTTGTCAAGTTTGGCGATATTGTAAATACTTGAAACATATGTTTTCATTAATATATAATAATAATATATAATATATATAATTTTTGACATATTAACGTAACAGCTCATACTCAGTACATACGATGCAATGCGCTTCCGAAGTTGAAAGTGAAAGCGGTGAAAATTCTCAGGGAAAGTTATTATTGTTGTAAATGCTGAGTTCTTTTTATGTGGAATTGGGTGGCAAATAACTTCAATATTTTATAAATTCTGGCATTTTTCGAAAACCGTTACTTTGGCTTTATGACAATGTACCCTAATTTCGCTATTCTTAGACATTAACCTGGCTACTTCGAGTTTCGATAGAGAAATGATATAGTCAGAATTCTTGAATTCTTTCCCCCAAACACTGTTGCATTCTGGTATAGTCTTTTGTTCAAATTGATGTACAAGCAAATTACTAACCGTAACCGTAGTGCGTACGCGGGAGTCCTATAGGAATATAACAATATATTATATTATTTCCAACACTTCGGGTTTTGTAAATTGATAAGAAGGTGAATTGACATATGAACTTAATGGATTACCGTTTATCATAAATGCAGTGAAGAATTATACGAAAAAAATATACTAAAACCGCTTGGCACCTTAAATCCATAATTATCCAATTATAGGATTTAATGCGAACATACTCAAATTTTGGAGTGCTGACGAGTCAGAAATAGTCAGAATTAGCTGTCAGTCCAGTGCATGTCTATTTGTCTGGGAAAATTGCATGTGTACGTTTTTATGTAGCATTATGTCTATGTGTAATTCTCAACAACTTCGCTGAAACTGTGTGTGGGAACAGCACAATGTGCAATTCTGGAGTGTACGAACTGGGCTGAACCGGCCGTCAATGTACGGGCGGACGACCCGATCGATGGACCGTTATATATTTAGCAAAAATGAAGTCATGAATTTGCACGTTTCAAGATGCTGTCTCTTTTTGTTAGATTTTGCAAATAGAATGAGAGAAAGGCATATCTTGTGCACGTGTGACGTGTGTTGATGAGATCATTGGAATGCAATGATAAAACCTCTGGGTGCTGTAGAAAACACGTGTAAGAATTTCTGACTTAACTTTACCGGTGAATCCAGTTTACAACTAAATGGCGTAATCGATTAAACTATTTTCTCTGAAATGCGTAACTTTTGATTGCCGAGGTTACACGTGGGATTCATGAATGCTCATTTCTGCGTGTTTTCGCATCATCCATGGGATTATACTATGACTAGATTCGTCTATTATGTTGGAGGAAATGCATCAGCATAGAGGACTTCCAGACATTTTCATTACTCTTTAATTGAATATGTCATTTCTCTGGGACCCGTTCTTATTTTTGCTTGGAATTCTTTCATAATCTTCCCAATGATGGGAAAGGGTTCAAGCA
>JAQFYE010001897.1:0-20429 GCA_034694305.1 Protaphorura glebata | reverse complement strand
ACAGTACATTAGTATTAGCAAAATACTTTGTCTTTGTCCAAGTTCATTTCTTGAGTTCATAGTAGGGTTTCATACTGTCAGTAATAGCACGAATAAACTTTTGTTTATCACGATTCTTCAAATGTAAAATACCTATCTTTTTTTTAAATCAAAGGAGCTATCCGGGAAACCGAACCGCACACAAATCCGACAAAGCTTGGCCTGGCAGAATCCATTCAAAATTGGGGACCTACTTACGGGCAACCCATGTACGTTTTAACAATTTATTATGTTGGAGAAATGCAGACGTTTGCCTAGCATCATACACATCATTAGTGTATGTCTGATTAGCCAACCCCTGCGTTCACAGGCTATTCCGTCGTTTCGGAGAAAGCGGGAACCGGTGTCCAGTTTTTTTCGATACCAATCCCACATATAACCAATAATGAAACTCTAGCACGTAGGTTACGAAAACAGATAACGATGAAAAAAGAGTAACAACATGAAATACCTGAAACGTGGGCGGAGAGACATACCTTCCCACATTTCAAATCCTATTTAGATAGTGACAAGATTTTTTTTTAATATTCGCCCTGACGTGCCCTCTGTCAGTGTCAGTCATCCGTCCCCCTGGCCGCCCAACTCCGGATTTTGCATCAGCCCGCCCCGACTTAATCCTACAACTCATGATGGAAATGGGTATTCATCACACGGGGTAGGAATTTTCCTCTTTGAAAAATGACGGCGTAGAATTGTGATAAAAATCGAGTGAGGAAATTTGGCCGTTGCGGTAACCTCCTCTCTAATGAATTCGAAGAACAGTGCTTTTGGACGCTAAAATTCATTCTGACAGCTGCAGCTTTCTACATATCCAAAGATATAAATGCTATGTATGCATTGCTGCTATAAATGCTCTCTATGTGCTTCTCCAGGCCGTAAATTTGGTTCCTACAAACGCTACGTTCACATTCGATAGGCTCAAGTATTCTTGAAGAGGGAGTGCAAACCAAATTCTTCCTTTATACTCCGCCTTTGTGTGTCTAATGTCTGGATAGCCTAACCATTTGTTCATAAGCCGTCGCGATATTGAAGTATTTTCCCATTTTCGGAAGTAATTGTAATTGCAATTAACTACTTTCGAAATTTTCAAAAGTAATTGTAATTGTAATTAGTTACTTTCAAAAATTTCCAAAGTAATTGTAATTGTATTTTAAGTGCTTTCGAAGTTTTTGAAGTAATTATAATTGTAATTTATTTACTTTCAAAATTTTCGGAGTAATTGTAATTGTAATTTAGTTACTTTCACGACTTTGACAAGTAATTGTATTTTGTATTTAATTACATTTGTAAAGTAATTGAGACAAATCTGCCGCCTCGTCGTTTACGCCACGCTCGGTGAAAACGAAAGGCGCTTTTCCATTTTAATAAATATCGGCCCCGCATATTACCGTCATTAAAACCCGTTCAATTGAACTTGAAAAAGCACTCAATCCAAAACCTTGGCCGGAAACTGAAACAATTAAGAGATTTAATCTGAGACTTGAATTTTAGGTATACAACTTGAACCCTGTGCACTAATTTCCACAAGAAATTGAAAAGTACAGATCGAAAACAGTAGAATGAAAATATAAATAAGGACGAAGTATTGAGGATTCCTTGTCGAAAACATCCTGACGTCAATGTTGTCTGCATTGTCATAATTATTCAGATTTGTGGTATTCCGTCCCATAAATTTGTAGACGCGTTCTTCCTTGGCGTGAAAATAAAGGCTGTCCCACAGGTTGAATACTCCAGTGTTAACCATTTGTGTAAATGTCTGAATTAATTCTGGACGATTCATGATCCAGTGTAAACGTCCATCACCAACTGGGAATACTTTTTTTCTCACATGACACGAGATGCCAATCGTTTTGTTTCGTTGGACAATTTTTTTCCAAATAACTAAAACTGACAATTCACTAGTCTTGACAGTGGTAAATTTCTTAGAAGTACCGAAAACATAATCATAAAATTTTCTAATACCCGCGTAGGTATTTTCAACGTTATAAATCTCCTGTGTTTTATTCAATTGAACCAAATGTTTATTACTACCCCTTGCTGCCTGCATAATAAAGTCTGTGCGTCGAAGAGGTTGTACTACAGAAGAAAACACAGGTTTGTAGTTCTGATTGCTCAATTCTTCGTATGTGTCAATGTAGTCAATCTTCCCAATCACAATGAAAGAGGCATTGATGAATCCGGTGTAACCGTTACTTATAATAATACAGGCACATACCCACGTAATGCACAACCACTTGAACCTCTTGAACGTCACTCCCTGAAATAGTAATGCCCCGATTAAGGTTAACAACGTATGAGTAATATGTTCGCATACAATTTCATCTTCTTGATCATTCAATCCAATGACTATGATTACATTCAAACCAATGATTGTTGCTAAAATTCCCACCCAGGTAGAATTGTCGATTGGTTTAAACCAAGCACTGAAACTGGAGATGAGTTCGAACTCACTTTCATTTTTACAGTAGACAAAATGATAACTCGGCATGTTCGTGAATATTTGTGGAGGCCCATCCATGTAAGTTGAGTAATTTGATACGTGGTAGTATGTGTATGGCCAGACGTTTGCTATTCTGAGATCATTAGAGCCAGAATCAGTTGTGTGAGCTTGTAATGTAAAATTATGGTAGGTGCCGAACTCAAGTATAATCTTACTTGGAATATACCATTGAAAACTGTTGCCAAAAAACTCTGTAAAGGTCATTCTTGACGATTCTTCAATATCAAACTGGTCAATACCTTCTGCAGTGACGGCCCAACCGTTGTAACCTCTTCGATTTTCCCAGATTAATAGAACAAATCCCTCGATTGTTGTTGGGTAGTTGAGAAGTATACTTTCTAGACAACTAGACTGCCTTGCACAGTACAGTTTGAGGAGCGAAACCCATGACACTGCTAACACCTTTTTCAGTTGACCATGTGCTTCTGACTCTGCCCATGCATATTCGGTGAATACCAAACTAGGGAGAAGAACCAATCCGTCTCTCAGTGTAACCCAGTACTTCTTAAAGTACCAGGATTTCGCAATTGACTCGCCATATGGCAGCATCAACATTACAATGTTCCTTTCATTCCTGTGAAATAATGTGATCGATTTGTAAGACTGGAAATCTGATTGATTGATTTTCTTGATTGAATTTGACTCTGCGAACAAATGCACTCGACAGATGCCTCTGAAGGAATCCCACTCCGTACTGTTGAAAGTATAATCGTACTTTATGATTATAGCGGGGATTCCAATCTTATTCACTGTGGGCAAGACTGCATTGTCAATAAATTCTTCGTCGAATGAATGAAGAATTAATTTGCAACTTCTAAATGGAGTTAGAATTGTTTCCAAAGATATTGTATTTATACTAGAGGCCAAACTACAGGAACACAGAGCGCATAAAAACAATGTACAGAGCCTCAACATCTTCTCGACGGATGGTTATTATGTGATCCCACCAACTAGTGTGTATCAAATCAGTAAGACAGTTGGTTAAAACATTTGCGCCGCACGATCCAGAAAAGTGGGAGTAAGCTCCAAATCTAACCGCAGAATAGACTTCCCAGGCAGCTGGAAGGTCATCTCAATGATAGCCAATAGCGTGAGTTGAACAAAGTACTTGATCGCTGAGGAAATTTTAAATATGCACACCTCCCCGCCACGAAAGCAAATTCGTGATATTTGGAATTTTGTAGGAACGAAAGAAGGAATCCCTAAGGAATATACGAAATACCGTATTGGCATTCAGTTATGTAAGTACCATATGAAGGAGAGGGATTTAGATTGACGTGGAAGCCTATCCCGATATCAAAGTTCATTTCAATGGTAAAAGTTTTGTGAGTTGAACAAGGGGCGTGATCGCCAAGGGAGCTTAAAACACGCATACAGAGCGTTTACTATCTCTTAGACTTCTTTAAAATTGGCGCGTCGCTAACTCAATAAAATATTTGTTGTAACGTCAGTGCAGAAAAATGTTAAAAAAATCGAAAAAAAAATAAAATTCAACATCCAAAAAAGATTAAAATTTCAAATAAATAAAAATTTAGAAAAAAGAATGAAAAAATGAAATGAAAAAATGAAATCCAAATTACTTTTCATGACAGGTTCTAAAAAAAATTAAAATTTTTATTTTTTTTTCTGAAATTTTAATTTTTTTTAGATGTTGAATTTTATTTATTTTGATTAATTTTGCATTTTATTTTTTTCGATTTTTTTTAACATTTTTTCTGCACTGACGTCAACAAATTTTTTATTGAGTTAGCGACGCGCCAATTTCAAAGTAGTCTAAGAGATAGTAAACGCCCTGTACATAGCTCTCATGGAAACGAAAAAATGAGAACCTTGCACGATATGACCCCGTTTTATATGATTGAATCCTTCTGGAATACCATATGCCTAATTGGGATTTACGCCATTATTTTAGAACTATAAAATAAGAGAAAATCAAATCAGCTGTCCAGACCTCCGCTTTGAATATCTTTAGCTGGTATAAAATATTTTGTTGGAAGACTACACATTTCGATTCAATTTTAGAAAATGGAATCTCTTGTATTTCCGCTAAGTCTATTTCAATATAGTTACAACCCTTTGCCATTTCGTAACCTGTCATACTCAATAAGGATGTCCTATATCTGTACAGATAGCGCGGAAGAAAATCATCCTAATTTGTGAGTCTAACAAGATAAAAACATACTGCCGCAAAAGGCATGAAGATATCGCTGTATTTTTAGCAAATTGAGACATCAATCAAGCAATCGATAGATGTTTATTTTCCGATTCAGTCGTGACCCTTACAGACATGTTGTAGAAACAACCACAATTTAGTACACATTTAAATATTACATTCTGGGCATGTACGGTGCACGTTACTTCTAATACGGTTTATTACATGCCCACCAGTGTATTTTTAGCGCCCAAATGGTCAGATTTTTGGTGATTGGACCTTCGCAAAAGGTGTTGAGTATGAAACTAGCTACGTCATCCTTAAAATCCAGCGAATTCCAACGGCGTACATTTCTACATAATGTGTACGCGGTGTCCTTTCCAAAATAGAAGTTCATACGCCAACGTGACCCAATTATGATTTTGTATATTTTGCATTCATTTTATTTCTGACCCTATGGAAAGATTTGGTAATTTTAATTGTCAAATTTTGATAAATTACTGATTCCCTGACCAAAACGGTCAAACTCTAGGAAATCAATGTCATATAGTACCCAGTGTCAGAATTGTCATTAAACTTCCCAATGCCTATGAAGTGTGAAATTTGGAATGATGTTATCAATATTTGTTTGGTTGGACATTGGATAGTGGTCGTTCGTCCGTCCAGTGGATTGCGAAACCTTATGAAATACGACTACTCTTCACAACATACAACCGTCAATTCCTATTGATAGAAAAACTACTCAATTGAACTTCGTCCATGTATTCACTAGTAAATCTCAAGTGACAGTATTTGATCAATTTATTTTCGCGTAATAACGAGGGAAGCGTCTCGAACGTTACCTTACGCGAATCTAGTTAAACAAAGCGTAGCTAAGCTTTTCATGCTCCACTTGGACCGCATTTATCGTGTATGCGCTGTAACCATCTGGGATCCCTCGAAGTGAAAAAAATTAGATGTCGTCTGCACAAATTAAGTGTGCTCTATTTGTCTGAACATTAGCTAAAGAAATTTCCTTTGGTTCCTCCCATGCAAGTCATGGGTTAAAGTGCATGCTAATTTTTTCATTTTCTCATTTCGTGTAAATATTGAGATGTGTCCATCAAATGCATACCAATTTTTTTCGCCTAAAATGTCGCACCTAGAGAGAATCCCTCGTAGCCTTTGAACAAGTTTTTTACCACTTTGAACTCTCGCAATGTTGAAAGTACATTTGTACGTTTAGATATAACAGCATTTTTTTTATGCAAATGATGGGTACATGTGGACTTGTCCGTACAATGCAGTGCTATTTAATATATAATCAAGGACAATATGTTTAGACTTGACTGAGTGAACTGACAGTTAACAAAAAACACTACATACGTACACTCTGTCCGCTGCACGTCCATTTAATTTATAGTTTAATTTATTTCAAAAATGGACTTGTGGGACAATATTTTGACCTTCTTTGGTCACGATGAATTCAATATTCGTGTTTGGGGAACATTTTTCATTTCTTTCATCGCTTATTGGAGCATTGGAATATTTTATACTTATGTGGATGTGACTGGAACTCCCAAGTTTATACTCAAGTACAAAATACAAGACAATAAATCTTACCCGGTAACATATTATTCAAAATATATCAAATAAAATTATGTTGCTTGAAAACTAAGTATACAAAAAATATTAGGGAACAGTGACAATGCGTGGTCTGGCAATTATTTTAAAATAACCTCCCCCCTATTAACATAATCTTCTAGTTACATATTAAATTTAAATACAGTTAATGAAAATTGACAGTAACATAATTTCACATTCTTGACACACTCAGATAACATTTAAGCTTAATTTTTTGTATGTTACAGGGCTGAAAAAGTAAAATTTGTCAATTTTCTGTTACTGTCAATTGAATATAAAACACGCTCAAATTTTAAATACGTTACTGTCAATTTTTTAGTTTTTTTATGTTACCGTCAATGCAATGTAAAACTTGCTCATTTCTTCATACGTTATAGCCAATCATGTCCATTTCCCTTATGTTACTGCCAATTGAATATAAAACATACTCAAATTTTAAATATGTTACTGTCAATTCTCCTATTTTTTTTATGTTACAGTCAACTAAATGTAAAGCGTGTTCATTTCTTCATACGTTATTGCCAATCCTGTCCATTCTCTCTATGTTACTGCCTATTGAATTTAAAAATGCTCAAATTTCGGCATAATTATCTCAAATCTATATCTAATACTACTGTTACCGTCAATTTTGAATAAAATTATTAAATCTTTTGCAGATCTCAAAAGCACAACTATGGGACTTACTAAAAGTGTTGGCCCAAAACCAGTTGATGGCCATTCCACTTCTATACTTAACATTTTACAACGATAAACGTAATGGGTATGTCCTGGAGACAGAATTGCCTTCCTTTTGGACATTTGTTCGAGATATGCTTGTATGCGTTGCTATTCGTGAGATTATTTTCTATTACTCTCATCGACTTCTTCATCATCCATATTTCTACAAGAGAATACACAAGAAACATCACACTTGGATTTCACCCATTGCCATTGCGGCAGCTTACTGTCATCCAATTGAACACATTCTCTCAAATGTACTACCCATCGCATTAGGTAAGTTCACCTTCCTACAGCGACTACCTTCTTATAGCGACTACTTCCAATAGTCACCACCTTCCTATGGCGACCACCTTCCTTTGGCGACCACCTTCCTATAGCGACCATCTTCATATGGCGACCACCTTCATATAGCGGCGACCTTCCTATAGCGACAACCTTCATATAGCGACAACCTTCATATAGCGACCACCATCATATAGCGACCACCTTTAGCGATTGCTTTATATAGCGGTCGCATTCCTTAGCAACCACATTCCTATAGCGACCACCTTCATATAGCTACCACCTTCTTAAAGCGGCCAACTTCCTATAGCGACCACCTTCAACTGGTCGTTCTGAAAAATGTGGTCGCTCGTATCTAGCAATTACTTTTAAAAGTATTAACACGTATTTTATGGAATAAAATAAAATTAGATTGACTATGAGATAATGGTCAAAAATTTCAGTTTAGCTGTTGTTCATTGAAGTAACATTGAGACAGGCATACCTCTAATGTTTATAATTTTTTGAACCCAAGGTCCAGCCATCATGAAATCACACACTATTCTACTCTGGGTTTGGATCTGTTACGCCACATTTGAAACCCTGACCGTTCACAGTGGATTTCATTTGCCATTCCTCAAGTCGTCCGAATTCCATGACTATCACCATTTGAAGTAAGTAAACATTTACATAGTACTACTAGGGGTACCTCCTCTAGGCAAAATGGAAAGCAACCAATCCTACACACAAAATACTCTCCAGCATTGAGTGTAATTAATTTGTGTAATTCTTGTATTAATTACAGATTTAATTATAATTACGGTGTACTCGGAATTTTGGACTACATTCATGGGACAGACTCCATGTTCAGAAAGTCTAAGGAATTCATTCGACACAAACGTCTATACACAACAACACCTGTCAAGGTTTTGATACCGTGACCTTGACCTTGACCTAAAGCACGAATAATGAAAGCAGCGAAATAAATCCACTATTTTTATTCAGAAAATCGCAAATCACGTGATTCTGATTCGTAAATGCACAAATAAAAATTCAATCATGCCATGTAATTTTAAACTGTACCAATCTCAACGAAATAAATCATAATTTTTTACAAAATCGTAAAATTAGATTTCCAGAATTCTTTTTTATTGAAATTTTTCAAATATTCGATTTATGTGAAAATGTGGCTCATTTTGAAATGCCAACATATAATGAACACCTGAAATTAATTTTGTCCTAGGTTTTAAATCAAATTTGATCGATTTTACTAAGTTTTCGTGATAAAACTTCCAAAAATTTAGTCAAAATTGAATATAAATTCAGGTGCAAAATAAAATTGAACATCTTAGCGTTTGAGGTCACCCACCCTCATTCTCCACACTTTGGCTTGAAATGGAGAGACCAAATAGGCGTACTCTCCTCCCAGAGTCAATTGACTGACTGTATGAACTTCTCCAAGATTTCCACGCAAAACTTTGATGATTTCTCCATGAACATTCAATTCTAAGACCATCGCAGTTTTGGGAATATTGTCGAGACGGAAGAGAGGTGGGAGATTAGTTATCTATTCAAATTACAAACAACACTCCACTGACTAGGGAACCTTTCCAAGTGTTCGTCAAATTTCTGCCGGAATTGTTTTTTGCAAGTCCATTCACATATTTTAACAGTGTGTGAAAAATGTGGTGTCTCGTTTGCGCACAATGCTTTAAGTGACCTTCATAGGTCAAGACGTAAAGTACATAGATGGGGATTGAGAATCCATATCTGCAAAAGGCCTCACTTTTCACACAGACGCACTCCAATGAGGCCTTTCGGGTAAATAGTTTCTCAATCCCCAACTAGTATATGCACTACATCTTGACCTCTGGAGGTCACCTAAATCATTTTGCTGCAAAAGTGGTACGAGATATTTCACACAAGGTTAGAATAATTGGATGAACTTGCAGAAAAATTTGTTGGTCGAAATTTGACGATCACTTGGAGATGTTCCCTTGTTAGCATATGATCTTAAAACCACGCCCACATATGGCAGATAAGAAAAATTGCCCGGCTGTCACCAAAGTGAGACATACCAGACCTTAAATCAATTTCTTGGAACACATGACTTACGTAAGTTTCTGCACTTAGGATGTATGTGTCTACAATTTCTGGCAATGCTGCTTTGAACCAACTCAACACTTTGAGCAACATGAGTCTAGATCTAAGAATTAATTTTCTCACATATGGTAGATGTCCTAGTTTGTCCACAGCAAAAAGTGAATACTAGAGAAATGTTTAAAAAATTGCTCATATTGATAATATCATTTCAATGGTGAAGGTTGAAGTTGGCGAAAACCAAGTTGGCTTATTTAAATATCTGGAATGTCGAAGTTGGCAAATTCAAATGTACTGATTTTTAAAATTCTTCGTATTGCCAATTTCGACGTCGTGCTTATTATTGATTTGCCAACTCGTTTTGGGGGTCTAATCGCAGGCGAAATTGGTGAATAAAAATGTTTCCGACTTGGTTTTCGACAACTTCACCCCGAATCATTTGAATTACCTCATCAGTCCATGGAATGCACAGACCGACATAAAATCCTCCTTTTCCATTTGATCGAATATTGTCAGGCGCGCCGGGAAGTCCATCTATGAATACGTCATGCTCTCCTGCATTTGGTCCTTTCAAATAATACCTAGAGGTAAATTAAAATTATTCTCATTATTCGAATATGGAAAAAATCACCGCACAGTCCTTATATTAAAAAGTAGTTCGTCGTATTTGGCTCCACTTTGATTATTTGTAGTCACCGACCTCTATATTGTGAAGATTCTACCCCGAAAAGTGTAAACGTACGGGTGCAGAAATACATTTGACAAATACAAATTGTGACGACATAAATGTATGCATGGGGATTACAATGACGTCAAAAATTCTACACCCAGTGGCCAAACGGTTACAGCTTTTGGGGTAGAACTTTCACAATAGTTGTACAGGAGGTCAATAGCTTAAACGTGTCTAAAATCCAGCCGAATCCAACCGCCTTCTTCTTTTGATGGGAGATAAAAATATTTTTACTTGCCTCAAAATCCGATGTCGAACAATTTCCGAGAGTAAAACAAAGTCTTCATTTTCAGAAAGGCAAACACCATTGGCCATGTGAACGTTACTCAGAAGAACAGAATTCTCTCCCGTTTTCGGGTCGTACTTCATTAACCTGTCCAAAATCAATTAAAAAATTACGAGTCAAAGGTCATCGCAATACAGACAGGAAATGCATATCCCTTTGTCACTATTATAATTTGAACCTCCCACTGGGTTGACCGTAGACCTCATGAATAACGTTTGGGAACTTCCCGGGGTGTGTTGAGACATCCGACCAATATATCGTCCCATCCTTGGCAATGTCAAGGTCATTCGGTGCGTTCGGCTTCAATCCATCCACAAGGATCTCTTTATTCACCACTGTCTCCCATTCTCCTGTATTACAGTTTAGTGACATTATAAACGATAGGAACAGAGAAAATAAATTCAACTTTTGTGAAGGTGTTACCCTGATAAATCTGACCATTACCCAATAGAACCAAATATACGTTGCGGCGTCGTTGCAATACGTCCCGCAGTTATGACCGCGCAAAATAGTATATATATAGCCCCTATATATCTAGCGGCATATTGGGTTAGAACCTTCACAAAAGTTGTTCAGTATGTCAATGGCTACAACATACATATAAGAAATCCAGCCGAATTCAACACCCTGCTCTTTGCCACAATCGTTCTACTAACCTGTGTCAACGTCAATGCGAATAATTCCTCCAAATTGGTCAGCGAAAACTAATTTCCCATTGGGGTCAAACCTGAAACCCAACGGCCAGCTACAATTTTTGTGAGTTAAGTTTTCTGAAAATAATTTGCAATTTTTTAACTAGAAATTAGAAATGAGATTTTGATTTTGCAATGATAATTTTGATATTCTAAATATTTTACCACAAGCGAACTGAAGTCGAACGATGGTTGTGGCTTCTCCATTTTCATTTATTTTGATGACATTCCCTTGTGCATCTGCTGTGAAAATATCAGTCTCACAAATTGATATGGACTCCAGTCCAGGAATTTTCCCTTCGTAAAAAATCTCAGCTTTGTCCAATGAATAGATTTTGGGGAATTCTTCCAGTTTTCTTGGTGGGACGACACTGTACACATTTCGCACAGATTAAAAACATAACTTGACACCTTCGTTACTAGGTAAGCTCATACTGGCCAATAAAATTGCGAGAGGATTTTGCAAAATTTGAAAGTAGTCATATACTCGTACATATATATGTAATGCTTAACTTTTGTTTGTCTGCACCTTATGAGCTTACCCTGTAAAAACGCGTTGTCAAGTTACTTTAATTTTACCTGAAGGATTCAAATCGAAACTGTGGTGGAATTCCGGGTAGTACGGTGATAAGTACAGAAAGAGCTAACTTGTAAATTATAACTTGAGCCAGCCAAGATGCTCCGTGCGCCAACAGACTCATTTTGAAAATTAGTATGGATTATTTCTAGTCCGACTGTTAATAACAGATTTTTAATTTGTACGGCGTATTTATAAGACACTCTTCAAGATAATTTTGCGATAAGGAGTGTGAAGTTCGTGTCATTCCGATAAGAAAATGAAAGGATGTTTTCTGGGTGTGTAGACTGAGGTATCAGTAACTTAATCTTGACCCCTTCGGAAAGATAATATGTATAATGTCTGTTCACTTTAGGTACAAGTACAGGGTGGAACATAACCTTTGAACCCCCTTTGACCGTGAAACGGACACAAATACATATGACAGAGCTTTCTATTTATTTGTCCAAACAGAAACAGCCGACCACTATTTGACAGCCTTGATTCTGTCTCACCCTGTAGATTACGAGCAGTACATTTACTTTAATCAGTCCGAATATTTTAATCAGACACGCGAAGTGTTAGTGAAACCTCTTATTAAGACCTTCACCCTGTAAGACCATCCATGGGTTATAATAATTTATCTAAGAAATTCCTCTATAAATGACCACCAAAAATTACAAACCACAAATTAGGTCAATAACCAATTTAGTCAGGAGTGAATTTTCTAACTAATTTGTCTGCCTTTTTTTTTTTTAGGTATTTAGGATTTACCAAGGAATCAATTGCAATAGTAACTCTTGCGAGAAATATGTAAAGTTTACACTGTGAGGCATAGCAAGAATACTATGAGTGCCATGGCGGAGGCAATTACCAGGATTTAGATAAATGCAAATTTTGGGATTTATTTCATACATGACCCTTCGAAAAAATTTCGATTTTTTTAAAAATATTCCACACCTTCAAAGATATCCGATTCCATGTTTTGTGTGAAAACGTTAATATCCTGATTGGCTGTCTAAAGGGAAAGTAAAATCTTTTTGCGTGACAATTGACGGCCAGAATGAAATTATTCTCTACGTGTGGAGCCGTAGACTTGTTATTTGTCTCAGACTGAGAAGATAGGATCATGTCAATCAAACGTAATATTCAGAAATTTAGGTTAACTGTTACCGTACCCGCACGCAACCAACTTATGACAAAATACAAAGAGTTCAAGCCCGAACTTCTATCAGTCCAGAAACACAGTCACCTTTTTTTAAAAAAAATGGCTGGAATTTCATTCTCAAAATTATTAGTCTCTTAGTTTTCGGTCCACATCGCCGTATTTACTAAACAACGCTTGGAGAAGGATAAGGCTAATTTCTTTACGGAATACCCAAATAATTTTCTTCTCCCGCAGACGGCAGAGTATGACTTCATTATTGGTAAGACAGGTGGTTAAGAAATAGTGAGACAAACATTGTGTATATAATTTTACCCAGTAAGCCGGAGCTTAATATCCCGGGTGATCCAAAAGCTACCAACTATTCGTCCAAATTTTGTCAATTTTAGCTGTTTCTAGAAAGTGAGAAAGTGAACCACTTTATTCAAAATTTAATTGCGCGTTTTTTGAGCGGAAAATATTTTTTTGATATTTAAAAATTTTTGAAATTCTTTTATGATTGTAATTTATTTTTGAGTGGAACATTTTGAAAATTTTGAGAATTTTTGAGAATTTTTGAAATTTTTACTGAAATCAAAATTTCAGTTTATCTTTCATTTCTGATATTTGTATTTACATTTTTAATGACAGCGCCCGCTGTAAAGTGTGTGGCGCGTTCGGACACAGCTCAAAAGACGAGGATATAAATTTTGAATAAAATGGCTATCTCACTTTTCAAATACAGTTAAAATTGAGAAAATTAAGACGAATAGTAGATTGGTGTTTGCACCACCCGCAGGGTTCGAGGTGGTATTTACCACCTGGCATTTAGTACTGGCATTTAGTGGCATTTAGTGGCATGACATTTCCAAAATTAAGTGGCATTTAGTGGCATTTACCAGAAAGAGGCATTTAGTGGCATTTAGTAAAAAAAAAAAAAAGTTTGCGCAAGCGCGAATTACGTACTCGGTCACTAAAGTTTTGTCCGCTAATATTCAGGAAAACGTTCGTATTGCGTGTTTATGTTGTTTTCGGTATTTCGATTCATTCGATGTATCTACTCTATCAGTTTTTATTTTTGTTTCTCCCTAGTTACTTTGATTAATAAAATTTGAACTTTGAACTGTGCCAAAAATACAGTAAAAAAATGAGTGGCAACGAAAGTGGTACAACTAATACAAATAATAATATTCCTGCTGCCATGTCAACTGATTCATCAGACGAAGGTGAACAATCAGAAATAGACATATCCTCCGACTCAGAAGTAAAATCGGGAGACGAAAACAATATTGAAGTAATGGATTTTGACGGGCATGTAGAAAATACAACACCGACAGGTTAGTTCAGTTTTAGTGGTTAATTCCTATTACTACAGTCAGCTCCGGACTTTCAGCTTCCGCTGTGATCAACAACCGGACTGGATTCCGAATAACGAGATATTACTAAGGCAAGGCATAGGCAATGATGAATGAAAATGAAATGAAAGTAATAATTCACTGATCTATTCCCCAGGTGCGACCGGACGAGCTGTCATAATTGTATCACCTGTAGCTGATCGATCCACAAATAAGGCTTGTTGGAAAGCCAGAGGAATTAAGCCAAAAAGCTTACTGTGGAAAGAAAGTTCTACAGTCTGACAATGCTAGTATTGCTGATGCCACACATTCTTGGTTGAAGCTAGGGAAAAGTTCAAATCTTTCCCAGTACAAGGAACAAGTAAAGAATCGAATGGACGCTTGCATTGAAGATTTCTTTTTTGCAGCTTTTCTGCTTCACCCGAAATATAGAGGAGATCTGTTGAACGATAAACAGAAGGTCGCAGCGTTAGAATATCTGCTCAACCAAAATGAATCCTACGTCATCTTGGCAAACGCATTTATCTCAAAGGATACAAAAATGTTTCCAAAGGCTTCCATGAGCGACGGAGTCATTAGAGACTCAGATCCAGTTAATTGGTGATCTGCGCTGAAGGGCCGTACTGGCATTCCAGATGATTTCTTGGAGTTATTATTGAATAGGTATGAATGCCCAGCCAGCACGGCGTCCGTCGAGAGAATTTTTTCAACATTCGGCTTTATTCAAATTCAAGCAGACACCAGAAACCGTCTGTCACAAGAAACTTTGGATAAATTGGCATTTTGTTATCGATATCTGCGCTCGAAAGATAAATTCTCCCAAGACAGAAGACTGAGTTAGCATTTACCAGTTACAATGACGACCAATATGTACTATTATTGTTGTATTGTTACTTACAGTGTAATTACCTCAAAACTAGAAAAATTCTACCGTATTTGTTCACAAATGTTTCAATCAGAACAAATGTGAAGTAGATTAATACAATAATGCCGTTTCTTGATACATATATGGTCAAAATAAAAGTGAGATTTAGGATACGTGTTCGAAAAGGTGGCATTTAATACATCACAACAGACACTTGCATTGTTAACGCCAAATTCAAACTAAATGTCACTAAATGTCACTAAATACCACTAAATGCCAGGTGGCATGACATTTCCTAAAAAAAAGTGGCATTTAGAAAAGCCTGACCACCCGGTACATATACGTAATATTGTTTATTGCAATTACAGTCGGCGCGGGTTCGGCTGGATCGATTGTTGCCGACAAACTGTCAAGAGATTTCCGAGTCCTTCTGCTGGAATCTGGTGGTGACCCAGTGCCTCAGACCTATGTTCGAATGCTGACCGTGTCATTGAATATCCACCAGCTGTCCACAAATGGACTTACGTAGAACAAGCGCACTCTACATTGGCAACCGATGGGGTGGGCGAGTTCGTGCAAGGTAAGTTCCTGGGTGGTTCATCTGTGGTGAATGCCATAATGTACAACATAGGGAATCCAAAGGATTACGGCCAATGGGCTCAAATGACTGGTGATTCTTCTTGGAACTACTCAAATCTCATCAAATATTTCAAGATGACAGAGAATTTCTACGAGGAAGAGAATTTCAACGGTGAATTATAAATTGAATTTCAAATTAACCAAGGTTTCGAATATTTTCCAAGGGATGAACTATTTCGTTGTGATCTCCATATCTCTAGGTCACCTTGGAACACGTGGTCCATTGTACCTCAGGCGTGGCGGTACAGAATACAATTCTTTTTACAAGAGTTTCTTGGAAGCGGGAGATGAGTTGGGCTACAAGAGATATGCAAATGCAAACTCACCGCAAACTCCAGGTTCATATTTAATTATCTCTTTAAATTATTTTCTCTTACATTGAGTGTCACTGTCGGCTCTCCGACCCCATTTGACACTGAACACGGCATATTGTGACAGCTGATGATATCTCATGGTTCACATATGTAAATACAGGTGCACGAAATCCTGTAATTTGCATTTTTAATGTGACTTGCAGGTTTTGGTCCAATTTCGTCGAACATACATTTCGGAAGAGGAATGTCAACTGACGATGCTTTTCTCACTCCACTTCTTCAAAGAAAAACGCTTTGTTTGTCAAGATATTCAACTGTATCAAAGGTTAAAGCTGCAAACTGTCATCACCAAGGTACATATTGTATCAGATATCAGATAATAAAAATCTGACCAAATTGTATAACCTAACCATTTTAATTTACAATTAGGTGGATATAAGTGAAGATGGGAGAGCAGTTTGCGTTCACTACACAAGGCATGGAGTCGAAATATGTATATGCTAGAGCTAGAATTGAAATTATTTTGAGTGCTGGAGCCCTCAATTCTCCCCTCATTCTTCTCAGGTCCGGAAGGAATTGGACCAGCTGAGCAATTACAGGCGGCAGGGGTATTCTGAAATATTTTTACAGGGTGGTTCCTAAATTGATGACATTACAATTTTGAACTACCGTCGATTAACACTAATATCGTAGGGTAGGGTGTGCTAATACGCCCCACCTAGATTCTGGTGTATCCTGAGCGGAGCTGAGCGGTCCTACCACTGTCTGAGATATGCGGTAAACTGAGTTGTGCGTTTCTCCACAATTTCATATTTTTTTCATAATTTTATGAAATGACTGGTGTCCATAGCAACCGCATTTCTCCAATGAACTGGAAATGTCCAAAATACGAGTCAGTGTGCTAATACGCCTCACCCCGTGTGCCAATTCGCCCCACCAGCTGGACAGATGTGCTAAAGCGCCCCACCGCCATTTGTGGAAGAGCTTTGAGGGTCACGTGATCATTAGTTCAACATAGCGGGGTGTAATTCTCTATTTGTTTAATTATGTTACTAATTTAATCTTTACTGCTTATAATTGAGTTATCACTTTAATGTACTGCTATGATTAATCACGTTATTATTTTTATGTATGCTATCAATAATTGTATGCCATTCTATGAACTCCTATGTGCACGTGTCAAACTATTTTGATTATTGTATTACTCACTAATTGATCACTTGTAGGGCATCGTAATGACCTCTTAAGAGGATGTCTTTAATAAATAAATAAATAAATAAATAAATAATGGCACACCAGCCCCAAAGGTTTTTGATCTAACTTTAGTTAATTTTTAATTAAATTGTAGTTAAACACGGCAGTATAGGGGCGTATTGGCACACGGAAGACGGGGCGTTTTAACACACCGCCCCCTTTTTCAGCTTTTGAAAAAAAAATTGAAAAAATTATGTTTTTGCCGAAAGTGAGAGTAAAAAACTTTTACTTTTTTGATAATATTTAATGAAGTTGTTATAGCAAAATAGTGTTTACGCTCACTTCCTTTGTTTTGTTGACGAGGTCAGTCCTCCGGAGGTCAAATTTTTGGACACGTCTATGGAGATTCCGCGGTTTTTGGTATTTTTTCAAATTTTATTTTGATTTAATTTTTTTATTGAGTAGATTTCAAAATTTGATTTTGCCGGTTCAAAAGAGAAAGTATTCATTGGAAGAGATTTGACCAAGGATACGCCTTTGTACATGTCACAGTCAAACGCAATAAATAAAATTCCAAGTGGGGCGTATTGGCACAACGGGGCGTATTAGCACACCCTGCCCTACATAATAGATTTCGGTAGATCTTGCTAAGCAGATATGTATTTGTCATAATATTTCATCAAAGATTCCTGTAAGAGTTGACCTGCCAGTTGGGAAGCATTTCCAGGATCACCCGAGAAGCTTCATAATTGGATATTTTACTAATAATTCTCAATTTCAAAATAATGATCTCTATGAAACTGTTATCGATAGCTTCTTACTCAAAGGATCAGGTACGGTTGTAATTAAATTCACTATCCAAATTATATTTAAATTAAAAATTAATTTATGAAATTTACATATTAATTAATTACAATTTTCTATATCTCCAAAAAAATTAGCTAGAATTGTATTAATTTTTATTAATTTCAACAGGACCACTAACAGTGCCATTCGGAATTCTCTCGCAAGCATTCGTAGTTTCGTCAGTGGCAAAGGAAGAGGGGAATCTAGACTGGCCTGATATTCAATTTCTCCTTACGTACAATTCCGCCCTTTATTTCTCTGACATTCCCGCAGTATATCAGTTATTGTATTATTTGTCATTTTGAGTAAGTACTAAGGGTACCTTCCTTTGAATAAGGGTTACAACGGTGTATCCGTCCAGATTGCACTAATCCGACCATCAAGCGAAAGAACAATCTCCTTGAATGTGACGAACGCGAATGGGGATCCAATTTTTGACCCACGCTGTTTGGTCGATGAAAGAGATCTCAAGATATTTACAGAAGGAGCAAAAACTGCAGCAACTATTATAGAAACAAAAGCATTCAAGGACCTTGGAGTCTCTTTGGATAGAACAGTGACACCTGGATGTGATGGTTTGCTCTATGGCTCAAATGAATATTGGGAGTGTCATGTTCAGCAAGTGACTTACACATTTTGGCACCCGATCGGTACTTGTAGAATGGGAAGGGTAGATGACCCTGCAGCAGTAGTAGACACATAATTCAAGGTCAAAGGAATCAAAGGGCTACGAGTTGTGGACAATTCAATTTAACCCAAAATCGTCAATGCAAATACGAATGCTCCAGCTATGATGATTGGACAGAAAGCTACGTTAATCATTCTTAGAGCATATGGTCAAAATGTGGCATAGTAGAAACTTTAATTGCGTAATTATTTGTTATCGAGGTGTCACTAAAAGAATATGAGAGAAGGTAGGAAAGTTGACACCGTTGACACCCTAGTTGCAACATCCACTGGCCAAATTAGGAGTCGTCTGTTCAAATCAAGTACTCTCTTTTGACCTATCTTAAATTACTTGTACGAAGTAAAATTAAAAACCCTGCCTTACGTGTTCTCATGAAATTATTATTTGATTTGATATTTGAGTCATATTGTCGTTCTGAATTATTGAATTTTGAGGTGTATTTTGAATTCAGTGATACAATATCCGTAAATATCACGACATATTCGCCCAGTCAGCTGGCGTCTGTTTCCACACTAGTCATTACGCTTCTAAAGCAACTCTTTAATGTCATCAACTGCTCAAATCACACAGTATAATCATGGTGAATAATAGAATGAATGAGTACCACCATTTCCGGCAATTTTTATAACATTGCTAGGAACATCTGAAGTCGTGATTAATACAGAATTTGATTCATTTATTAACTTTTCGTGATAAAACTGCCGAAAATTGATTCAAAATTGATTATTTAAAATGAAATTGAAAACCTTAGCGTTTGAGGTCACCCACCCTCATTCTCCACACTTTGGCTTGAAATGGAGAGACCAAATAGGCGTACTCTCCTCCCAGAGTCAATTGACTGACTGTATGAACTTCTCCAAGATTTCCACGCAAAACTTTGATGATTTCTCCACTCTCATTCAATTCTAAGACCATCGTAGTTTTGGGAATATTGTCGAGACGGAAGAGAGGTGGGAGATTAGTTATCTATTTAGATTACAAACAACACTCCACTGCACTGACAAGGGAACTTCTCCAAGTGTTCGTCGAATCTCTGTCTGAAAATATTTCTCTAACTTCTTTCACTTATGCACAGTGTGTAAAATATATCGTGCCACTTTTGCGCACAATGTTTTAAGTGACCTCCAGAGGTCAAGACGTAATGTACATAGATGGGGATTGAGAATCCATATCTGCAAAGGGCCTCACTTTTCACACAGACGCACTCAAATGAGGCCTTTCGGGTAAATAGTTTCTCAAACCCCATCTAGTATATGCACTACATCTTGACCTCTGGAGGTCACCTAATTCATTTTGCTCCAAAAGTGGTACGAGATATTTCACACAAGGTTAGAATAATTGGATGAATTTGCAGAAAAATTTGTTGGTCGAAATTTGACGATCACTTGGAGATGTTCCCTTGTTAGCATGATCTTAAAACCACGCCCACATATGGCAGATAAGAAAAATTGGCCGGCTGTCACCAAAGTGGGACATATTAGCCAGACCTGATATTATAAAAAAAAATTCTCGGAACACTTGACTTACGTAAGTTTCAGCACTTAAGATGTATGTGTCTAGACTTTCAGGCAATGCTGCTTTGAACCAACTCAACACTTTGAGTAACATCAGTCTAGATCTGAGAATTAATTTCCTCACGTATGGCAGATGTTAAATTGAGTAAGACTGCAACACCTACGAGGTCCAAATTCGATTATCGAATGATGAATCCTATTCGTCTCAATT